>CATKHJ010236325.1:0-11934 GCA_949750685.1 Vernicia montana
TTTATAAAAATATTTTATAGCAAATCAAAATTTTTAAACACCTAATTTCATGAAATATTCTCATTACCTTAATTATATCATTCCAAATATTAATTTATTATATACATAATCGTATTTCTTACTTAAAATACAATTCAGAAATTTTGAAAATTTCGGGTTGTTACAGATTGAGTGAAGAAAAGTGAGTGGAAAGTGATATAATGATGAGATGATGAAATGAACTAGGGTTTGGTGAGGAGAGTTGGATTCCTAGAATTTTTAGCCCCAAATCAATGACCTTAGGGTTCGAATTTGGCCTTGGCCAAAACTCAAAAGTTGTAGGAAGGAATGTGAACTATATGCCCATGAAAGGGCTTAACTAAATTCAGAGTACAATATGATATGTTGACCCTACACCAAGACTGACCCTGTACCACTATTTTGAGCTTATTCATTCACCTCACTTCATCGTTTTCATTTGTCCACTTCACTTCGTCACAAAAATCTTTTACTTCCTTACATGGACTTCGTTTTTGTTACACTCCTTGTCTTGTCATCTTATTCGCCTATATACCGAAAGTGACATCCTCGTCATCCCATTTCACATTTCTCATTAGTCTTATCTCATTACTAAATAATTAAATATTATTCGTTGACCATTTATACTGAACATATATATTGTTTATTATTATATAGAACGAGCCTATCAACTCTCATTGTAAATTTATACAATAGCTTGGCCTCGCTACCAAGCCAATAATTCTTTCTCGTTCTCATCATATTGGGTCTTCTTAGTTTGCTTCATCAATCATGTAGGCATCTGCATCCTCGTAACCGAATACCTTGACTCATCTCCCATGTACCGAGCTCCTCGGTTCGTTCCATCAAACCTAATCGCTTCGTCATCAAGGTCTATCTATTACAACTTGAAACTTCAGTTGGTCCTTGTAACCTTTTTACCTTAATACCTTTTACCTTGTTTTAGTCGACTGGTAACTTTTTGCTTTGTATTTCTTCGCTCTATCTTATAATACTTACTTCGCCTTATAACACCTAAGGTCTGTCTTTGTCAATAGAATTTGTCTTTACTCATTAGGCATTGCCTTATCAGTAACTCATCTTTGATACTTAAACACTTCACTTCTAAAGAGAGAATCTATTTTCTTCCTTATTTCTTCTTGTTGTCATAATCCCTTTCATCACTAGACCCACTTCACTTCGCCTCTTCCTTCAACAAGAAATCTATTTTCCTCGTTTCTTCTTCCTGGACTTGTGTAAAAGTCTAATACAAGCTCACTAACCATTCTCTTCCTATTCATCCTCTTCAATAGCAATCCTCATACATACTTACTTATAAACTTACCTTGTTCATATATAGCTCATCATTTCCAAAATAACGTCCTTGTTACTCTTTTCTTATCCAAATTTCTTAGTATCATACTTTCTCTTCCACTCTTTAAGAATCTTCATAGTTAATTGGAATCTTAGGTATTTCTAATAAAAGTTATACTTAAAAATCCTCTTACCACACAATTCGGAAATGAAATCTCTACCTATAAGTCTCTCTATCCCTCATCATTAACAAAATTACTTACCTTGAGCATATCCTCTTATGTATTCCTTAATATTAAAATCATTACTGATATAAGACTCATAACTTCCATTTCGTTAATCATCCAAGAATCCTTTTCATAATAAAATTAACTCTTAATCCTTAAGAACCTCAAATAAACAATTTCATAATCATATTCATTCATAAGGATTGCAATTTAACTCACCTTAAGTCTTTTGCTGATAACTATCTCATGCATCGCATTACCATATGATCATGTACACCAATATTTTCATGATCTTAAATATACTCCTCATAATCTTACAAAAACTTGAACCATTGTACACATTTGTTTAAATACATCATAAGATTAGTCAAATTATCAATACACAGATGTCTACTGATAAGATCTTATCATTCTATGACTCTATCCTCAATCATCCTCACCTTATTCATAATTCAAAAAAAAAATTAAATTCATAAGCAATTAGCACTCTGAACAAGGATATCTTCAATCTCTAGTCTATGGTAGGCATATCATTCCTTAATCATTAGAATCCTCTTCAAATAATATAGTTCTTATAGGATGATCTTGTCCATATCTTCATCAAGGAGGTATCGTAATACTATAAAAGAACAGAAAATGATCATATCACATATAACAACACGTTGGTCTATACTTAAAAAGAAAACAGAACATTGACGAGTAAGGAATCCTATACTCCGTAATTTACTTAGTTCTAGCACACTTTGTAATAACCCAAAATTTTATAAATTTTAAATATTCATGTTTTTACAAGAAAGAATATTTATTTGATTTGATTTTATATTTATAATTTAAAATGATATATGTATTTAAGGTAAAGAAAATATTTCATGAAAATAAGTAATAAAAAAAACTTATGAATTTTTATAGATTTCTTTTGATTAATTATTTAAAAGTAAAATAGAAATTAATTGTGTAAAAGTATATTTATGTAAAAAGTGTATCTATCACCCTAAGGATAATTAGGCAATGTATTAACCATTAAACTAAATGATTCTCTTGATTTTAAGTTTATCACACACACACACACATATATATATACAATAAGAAAAAAGAGAAATGGACAAAAAAAATTAAAAGAAAATTAAAACAACAAAATCGGGAGAGAGAGAGAAAGATTTGATGAAAAAATCGAGAAGCATCTAGAGAGGCCCTTTGGTTTTTAACTTTGATTATTTGTATCCCTTAAGAGATACCAAGATAAGAAAGAAAGGAGTTGAGAGGTAAAGGGACCCGAGGTCAACTCTGACCATTTTTGTGACTATCATCATTCAGATCAAGGCATTCCTCCATCTCTAAACCACTACAAATTCATCCCTAGCCTCAATTTCACCAGGTATTTGAAGAATCAATACCAACCTCAGTTCCCTTTCTATTTCTCCAACAACTTGAATTTAATTTGATTCTTGGGTAAGTTGTTTTAGATTTAACTCTTTAAAATTTAAGTTTCATATGTGTGTTAGGCGATTTGGAGATGTGCAAATTCATATAAGAAATTGTTGTGTTGTTAGTAGACTTGTTTGTGGGTCCAGCCGCGAGCCTCAATTAGTTAAGAAAATTGCGGGCTGATCAGGCCGAGCCTTTGGAAAATTAAACATTTTTCAAACTCAAACTCAGCCCATAAACATGTCTAGTTGTTAGGAAAATAATAAATTTAATGTATAATAATAATTGAAGTAGTACCATGTATATGTATAGTTTAATGTTAAATCTTAAAACTTGAGAATTGTATAACACATGAAATAAATAAATAATTAATCCTTTGGAGAAATGGAAAATAAGATTACATTATAAAGAAAACTGTATATAATTGAAATTTTGTTAACTAATTATGTAGTAATAATAATAATATAAATAAAAATTACTAGATTTTAAATAAGTTTCAAATGTATTAAATATTTAAATTAGACATGAATAATTATTCAAATAAATAGAAATTCAGTTAAATAATAATATATATATATTTTTTAATTTTTAATTATAAGAAATAAATACAAAACCTAGTCTATGACCTATTATTCACTCTAGAACATAGAGTATTCGAACCCAAGTATAAGTTTATAAAAGTCCAAGCTGTGAACTTAAAGTTGAGACAGGAACATTTATATTTTATGGTATGTTTGAAGGAGAATGATTTTGATATAAACGGTGGAAGGGATGATAACTATAGGCTCAGGATTAGGCATTGATTATGATTGCTTGTGTTTTTGTTTTGGTAGTAGTTATTGGAGCATATATAATTTTGGGAAATGTCTAGTTAGAATTGTTATGTTGTCAAATTTTTTGTAGATTTTAGAAATTATATATGAAAGGAATTATATGGATTATATTTGATATTGTAATTATATTTTTAGGAGGGATTTTAAAGTGGATTCAAATGATAGAAAGCTTCCAATTGCTAAGGTGAGTGAAAAATATATTGTTATTATTGTGTCTTGAATTCTTGAACTAATATTTCTTGTTAAGCTACCTTGATTATAAAAATTTACTTGATAAAGAATCATAACTGATAAGGGACAAAATATACCGAACTGGGTAGTAAAGTAAGTTAGGCCTGGCCCAATATAATATATTTACAAGCCTATTGACTAAAGTCAAATGAAGAGCCATCTAGTTCGTATCCAAGTAGGAAAATGATCAAAACGATGTAGTAAGCCATTCTATATCTGAACCGGTCAAGGAAATCCATATTCAACTTTTGTAAGAATCTATCTCCTATAAATACCTCAAAATTAAACTAACAAAAGGTACATGCATACTTGCTAACATAAACACAGGCAATACTCAAACATTGTTCTCAGTCTCCTAAATTGAACTAATTCACTAACTTGACCGTCAGAGTGGCTTTGCTAGATACTCCGCCTAACCCACTTGACCCTTGTTTCTTCTTACAGGTCGCACCAGTTCAATTCGAACTCAAGTAAAGGTGAACTATTCTAAACGATCTCACTTCGATTGAAATCAGTTTCATCACTTTTTATAATTGATTCATTTTATATATTTTTCATATATTTATTATATAACTTTTAATTTTAGGCTGTCCAAACACGACCATGAAATATTTTACATATTTAATTTTTGATATTTCCTTAATTTTGTACCTTGAATGGTTTGTGTGCTTAAACATATCATTTCATGCTTGAAATTGTTAAAAATTTAAAAGTTCTCAATTCATTTGTTGGATATTTATTATTATTATTATTATTATCATGTTGGAATTATAGTTGTTGTTATTGTCTGTGAATATTTAAATAATCAATAATGAATAATTTAATGAAAATTTAAAATTTCTTTTCTAAAATTCTGACTTCGTTTTTTTTTTTTTGAAAATGTATTTTAAATATTACATAATTAAATAGTTTTCCATATGAGATTTTATAATTAATTAATGAAAATAATAAAATTTGATATAATAAAATTTAATAATATGAAGGTATCTTAAATTTAACTAATTAATTCAATTTAAAATTAAAATTAATATCTAATTTTAGTTATTGGCCCTTCATTTTATTCTATAATATGAATTAGATTAATAAATAATATTGTTAGATAAAATTATTAAACTACAATATTTTGCATAGACTTCTATTATATGAATAGATATTAAATTAACATCTCATTTGACACTATTAACATTTGAAAAAATGATTTTACATGAGAGTTTAGATCGTTGATTAATTTCTTAAATAAAAATATAAAAATAACTTTTTCTAATTAATTGCATGTACTTAATCACAATCAATGTTTTTACCTGATAATACAATATTATTAAATGTATTTATTATTACATAAACATGAACTTTATAATTGTTTGATATATTTATATTTTGATAATTATATATGATAATTTTAAGTTAAAATTTAAATAGATAAATTAAAAAAATCTAATAATTGATTCTTCGAATATATAATAATAATAATAATAATTTTGTGAATCCTCTATTATCATTTCAACCTTTTTTTTAGTAATAAATTTTTTAAAAAGCATGCACTTATTTATATTATGATTTACTTTATAAATAATATATTTAGCTTAACAATATATGAAATTATTTCTCCCTTATGTAATATGTACAAACATATTACATTATAACAAAAAGTTTTATTATTTATTTATATTTAATATATAATAAAAATAAATAAGTAAAATATTAAAAAAATATATAATAATAATTTAATATAATTTTATAAACTGAGCAAGACGCCGAGAATAATACTAGTTTTTAATAATCTATTTGTAGGAACTTGAGAATAAAAAATCCAACTAAAACTTATAAAAGATTAATTAGAAATATTTATATATATTCAAATTTTTTTTTTCCCAAAGATATATATTCATAATTAAAGCTCTATTGTTTTGTAGTGACATAATTAAGCTCTATTTTAATTCCTATTGACACTATATATCATTCCTATTTTGCTATTTTGTGTGTATATAAGGCCACTTCCATTTACTTGTCAACATGTTACATTTTTTTTTTTCCTTTTGTATTAACATTTAATACTAACAACTGTATGATATACAAAATTGCTTAAATAAATCGCAATATTAATAAATAACATTACGTTTGGTACATATGATTCAGGTTGTTTAAATCTCAAAAAATTAACTAACTAATGAGATTAGTGTTATCTAAAATTTAACCCTCATATTTTTAGCAATTTCTATTCAGTGGATTACTAATTTCATTATTTACTAATTATAAAGATTACAAATTCATATATCAAACGGGTGTGAATATTGTAAGTTAGCCTCTAATTCATCATCTTCATTATAATTTAGAATAAATAGTTCTGTCGATGGAAAAGAATGTTTATTAATAAGTTGGTTTAATTAATTAAAAACTGATTAACTCAAAATTTAAAAACAAAAAATAACTAATTTTACAATTCTCTTTTATATATATATATATATATTGGTGAGTACAATATCAAGAAAATTGGACTTAGACCCTATATTTTTTATTAGAGTAATAATAATTTAGCCATTAATTTCGATAGTAACTGAATTAAAATTAATAAATAAATAAATAAATAAATAAAAATCTTAGTAATTATCGTCATCATGGTATAAACAAAAGAATTTTTTAAAAAAAATTTTGATCAAAGATAGATATATTTTGTCATTCACGTTGTATAAAACCATTATAATATTGTGAGGAGCTTATTACAATAGATTTTTTCCAAGCCTATCTTAGCAAATTAACTCTAATTAAGGACTTGTAAGACCAACTAAAGAGCCACTCAAAAGCACTCTAATATGAAATAAGAAGTCAAATAACTGCAACACTTAAACTCTAATACAAGACAGATGGAAAGTAAAATCTAAACACATAGCCACATATGTTAGTCCCTTAATTTATTTTTTTAGAGGGATCTGGCATGCATGAATTTAGAGGGGCCCAAGTATTTTTTAAAAATTATTTTTTGATATTTATATTCAAGAAATTATAAAAATATATATTATTAGACTATAAATAATTAAAATTATCCCTCTAAAATAATAAAAAATCCATAAAAAATTAATTATATATTATAAAATATGTTCCAAGTAAAAAAGGTTGAAGCTTGATGTGCTAACTGCTAATGGTGGCAAACAATCAAGAGAAAGAAATATAATTAAGGATAGGGGTGAGAATTCGGTCGGTTCTGTTTAAAATCGAATCGAATCGAAATAATCGAAATATTTGAAATTAATTTTTTTATAAATCGAACTGAACTGAAGTTTTAGTGAAAATCGAACCGAATCGAAAAAATTCAGTTTGGTTTAGTTTTTCAGTTTGACAGTTTTTTTTTTCTTTTTGTTACAATAAACTATATATATATATATATATATATATATATATATATATATATATATATATATTAAAATTTCGGTCGATTCGGTTCAAATTGAATTTTTTTATAAAAACTAAACTAAATCGAAATTTAATTCAGTTTTTTTTTTCAAAAATCAAACCAAACCAAAACTCTAAAAAAATCAAATCAAACCAATCAATTCAATTCGATTTTTTAATTTGGTTTGATTTTATTCACCCCTAATTAAGTTGCCATCAACACCAAACCTCTAAAGCCCCCGTTAAAAAGTCACCATCACCAACCTCCCTCTCCTTGAATAACTACTTACACGTTAAATTTAAATCATTATCACACCCATAATAATTCACAAAGAGACAAAATTAAACTTCATCTCATTTGTAAGGAGAAAACATCTAAGAAAATTATTCTAAGTAATAAATCAATAAAAGCATCTCCAAAAGACTTTATATGTCCCAAACATTATAAAATAAAGAGTTAATATAATAATATAATAATCTAATATATTTTTCATTATTTAAATTTAAAATATATAATAAATTTGACTCTTTTTATTTTAAGTTTAATTAATAAATTTTATAATTTTTTATGCATTTTATTTATTAATTATTTCACTTATTTAACTAAAGAGAGTCCATTAGACTTAAAAATGATATGTATTTTTTATATTTAAAAATTAATTAAAATATTTTTATTTATGTAAAAAATATTTTTTAAAATAAAATAAAAAGTACATTGGATATATTTTAAAGGACTAAAAATATAATTAAAATAAATAAATAAACTGAAAATTAAATACTAAAATTAAATCTTAACAATTCTCGTTACAACGGTAAATTAGTAAATTGGTCAGACAAAAACTCTGAAAATCCTTTGGCAAAAAAAATAAAAAAAGCTCTGAAAATCCTGAAGTCATCATGTCACCATCTGGTAAGACTTCTATAGCATGTGAATTTTCCAAGAAAGAAAAAGCAGAGAAGAAGGTTCATTGTGCGAGCATCGTGGAAAACTAGAAGACTTGGACTTTTAAACCTTTACACTGCCTTCTGTTCTATATCTCTTCTAACAGACACCCCACCCACATAGTGGGGCAAAAATCTTCTCTTTAATTCCCAATTTTAGAGTATGATCACTCCCCAAAAGCTCATGAAAATGGAAATTTCTGATTTTGCAACCTTTCTTTCATTAAACTCACCTCCACTGCTTTACTTGCTCTTTAAACCCGTTTTCCTTCATGGGTTTTCTGGTTCACTACACCTAATTTTGTTTCTTGTATTATTTGTCTCCTTTGTGTGCAAGAAACTTAAGGTGGGTTCTGAGGAGAGGTTTGACAAGAAGAAGAAGAAGAAGAGGGTTTTTTGTTATAAGCAGACTTTGTTCTGTTGTTTTGGTGTTTCATTGTTTAATCTTGTCTTGTGTTTATTGAGCTACTTTTATTGGTATAGAAATTCTTGGTCTGATGAGAAATTGGTGACACTTTTAGATTTCATGCTTAGAACACTCTCTTGGGCTGTACTTGGTGTTTATTTGCAAACTCACTTCTTTAACTCAGCTGAAATAAAGTTCCCATTTTTATTGAGAGTCTGGTGGGGTTTTTACGCCACAATATCTTGTTATACCCTTATTATAGACATTGTTATTTATGAGAAACACTTGCCATTAGGATTTCAGTATTTAGTATCTGATATAGTCTCTGTGTTCACTGGTTTATTTCTCTGTTATTTGGGGTTCTTGAAAATTAAGGGTGAAGATACCCTTCTTGAAGACCCCCTTTTGAATGGTAATTCAAGTAACAATTTAGAGTCCACTGAATCAAGAGGGGGTGAATCTGTAACTCCTTACTCAAATGCAGGTCTCTTCAGTATTCTTACCTTTTCTTGGATGGGTTCTCTAATTGCTGTTGGCAATAAGAAAACTTTAGATCTTGAAGATGTTCCTCAACTTTATAGTGTGGATAGTGTTGTTGAGGCATTTCCAGTTTTCAAAAATAAACTTGAGTCAGGTAGAGATGCCACTGGTGGAGTCACTACTTTTAAGCTTGTGAAGGCATTGTTCTTTTCAGCTTGGAAAGAAATTTTGTGGACAGCTTTTCTTGCAATTTTATACACAGCAGCTACTTATGTTGGTCCATTACTTATAGAAGCGTTTGTTCAATGCCTCAATGGGCAAGGAAAGTTCAAAAATCAGGGATATCTTTTAGCTACTGCCTTTTTGGTTGGAAAGCTTGTAGAGTGCCTTGCACAGAGGCATTGGTTCTTCAGGTTGCAGCAAATTGGAATTAGGATGCGTTCAGTAGTTACAACGATGATCTACAACAAGGGCTTGACCCTTTCATGCCAGTCAAAACAGGGCCATACTAGTGGGGAAACCATCAATATTATGACTGTTGATGCAGGTCGAATCAGTGCATTTACCTGGTACCTGCACAATTCATGGTTGACAATAATTCAAGTTGGTTTGGCCTTGTTAATATTGTATAAAAGTCTTGGGATTGCATCACTTGCAGCTTTGGTTTCAACTGTTATAATCATGTTATTGAACTATCCATTGGGAAGATTACAAAAGAACTTTCAGGAAAAGTTGATGAAATCTAAAGATGAAAGAATGAAGGCAACATCTGAGATTTTGAGGAATATGAGAATCCTCAAACTTCAGGCTTGGGAAATGAAGTTTTTGTCCATGATTGTTGAGCTCCGGAAGATAGAGGCAGGATGGTTGAAGAGATTTGTTTACAGTTCTGCAATTATCAGTTTTGTCTTCTTGGTTACTCCTACGTTTGTGTCTGTCTCCACTTTTGGTACTTGTATGCTTATGGGAATCCCACTTGAGTCTGGAAAAATCTTATCTGCTCTTGCAACATTCAGGATTCTTCAACAGCCAATCTTTGTTCTTCCAGAAACAATTTCTATGATTGTTCAGACCAAGGTTTCCCTTGATAGAATTGCATCTTTCCTCTGTCTTGATGACTTGCAGTCTGATGCTGTAGAGAATTTTCCAATGGGAAGTTCTGACACTGCAGTAGAGATAACTGATGGGAATTTCTCTTGGGAATTGTCTTCTCCTAACCCAACGCTAAAAGATATAAATTTTAAAGTTTTCCATGGTATGAGGGTTGCTGTATGTGGTACCGTTGGTTCAGGCAAATCAAGCCTACTTTCCTGCATTTTGGGAGAGGTACCCAAGATGTCAGGGACACTTAAGTTATGTGGGAGAAAGGCCTATGTTGGTCAGTCACCTTGGATACAGAGTGGCAAGATTGAAGAGAACATTTTATTTGGTAATGAGATGGACAGAGAAAAGTATGAAAGGATACTGGAGGCATGTTCCCTGAAGAAGGACCTGGAAATCCTCTCATTTGGTGACCAAACAGTTATAGGTGAGAGGGGTATCAATCTGAGCGGTGGACAGAAACAAAGAATACAAATTGCACGAGCTCTGTACCAAGATGCTGATATCTATCTTTTTGATGATCCTTTTAGTGCTGTTGATGCACATACAGGATCTCATTTATTTAAGGTGAAAAATCCTTCTTCTCAATACTATTGGAAATGGTGCAGGCCATTATTTGATTTTAATTAATTACTGCTAATTGAAGAAAATATTTGCACTTTGTGATATTTTTCTGTTTTGCTTTTCTTTTTCCGTTCTTCTTTACGCATAGCAAAATAGAATGGCACTTCTCATAAAATTGTTTGTTTGATCATTGCATGACAGGAAGTTCTGCTTGGCCTTTTGAGTTCAAAAACTGTTATTTATGTTACTCATCAAGTTGAGTTCTTACCCGCTGCTGATCTAATATTGGTGAGTACTTAAATTTCTATTCTTTAATGCTCTTGAGATTTTTTATCTCAATTAATGGAATCATCGGTTTAAACTTTTGTACCTTCTGGTTAGGTCATGAAAGATGGAAGGATCACACAGGCTGGAAAGTACAATGACATTCTCAATTCAGGGTCTGATTTCATGGAGCTTGTTGGTGCACATAAGACAGCTTTATCAGTACTTGATTCCAAACAGGCAGGGTCAGCTTCTGGAAATGTAAGTATCAGCATGGACAATGATGACATGAGCAGTAACAATGGAGCTCTCCCAAAAGATGAAAATAAAGATGTACAAAATGGAAAAGCTGATGAAATTGCTGAGCCAAAAGGACAACTTGTTCAAGAAGAAGAAAGAGAAAAAGGTAAAGTTGGGTTTACAGTGTACTGGAAATATCTCACAACAGCATATGGAGGAGCTCTGGTTCCCTTTATTTTGCTGGTGCAGATTCTCTTTCAGACCTTTCAAATTGCTAGCAACTATTGGATGGCTTGGGCAACTCCGATGTCAAAAGATGTGAAACCTGTTGTTAGTGGGTTCACACTAATAATTGTCTATGTAGCTTTGGCTATTGCAAGTGCTTTTTTCACCCTTGCCAGATCCACACTTCTTGTAACAGCAGGGTACAAGACAGCAACTATCCTTTTCAATAAAATGCATTTGTGCATTTTCCGGGCTCCCATGTCCTTCTTTGATGCAACTCCAAGTGGACGAATCCTAA
>CATKHJ010236342.1:0-10408 GCA_949750685.1 Vernicia montana
TTTACTTTACATAAAATTTTTATTACTAAAAAAGAATAATTTGATTTAAAATATTATAAAATAATATTTTAATAATAATATAGTAATTTAATAATAATAAATTTTTTATTAATAATAACAATAATAATAATAATTTAAAAATAAAAGAAATGAAAAAGAAAAAAAATATTAAAAGGAAAAAAAAAAGAAATAATAAAAAATATTTTTAGAATTTTAAGAGTCATTTTCTCTTTCTTTAAGTTTAAGGAGAGAGATTGTAACCTTTAAAAATTATTAGAAAAAGAAAAAAAATTTAGAAGTTTTTTGAAAATATAATTATTAAACATATTTTTTAAAATAAAAAAAAAAAAAAAGGAATATTTAAGAGTTTGTTAGGAGGTTCTTATCCTGCTGAATCCTCTCCATCTACAAGAATGAGGGTCCACTTAGAAAGAGATTGATAGCTTATTAGCTTAGCTTGTCCCGCAATGAACGTGTATGACTTTGATTTTTTTTTTTTTTTTTTTTTTTTTTTTGTCCAAAGAACGTGTATGACTATGATCACGATAACAAAATCAAAAGAAAGACGTGTTAACCACTTGATCTTCGCCACGTAAACCAATTATGTGTTGGATCCCACGTGGAAACACCCAATAAAAATAAAAGAAATAAAGAAATTCCCATACTATATTCTTTGTGCTAAACTGCTAATGCTAGCCTAGCAGCTTAACCTTAAAAATAAAAGAAAAAAGAAAAAAGAAAAACCTCTGTTTTTGGTCTATATAATTCAGATCTTTTCTTTCTCTCTCTAGAGTTGCTCTCTCTCTCTCTCTCTCTATCTCTCTAAAAATTGAAAATCAAGATGGCTGGTTTTGAGCAGCAGTTGAAGGAGAGAGCTAAGGTGCTCAAGATTTTTTTCAAGAAAGGAGTGAAGGTTGTTGGTGAATCTTGCAAGAAAGGCTGGAACAAAGTCAAGCACATGAAACGCTAGATTTTGTTTTCTTTCGTTTTTTTTTTTTTTTATTATTATTATTATAATTATTGTTCTATATATCTACCATGTTTGATTTTGATTTTGATTTTGATGTAATTAAAGAGTTTTGTTTTGTTTTCTATTCTGTTTTATTTTTATTTTTTTAGCTTTCTGTAGTTTACTTGTTTATTTATATGATGTGTTGGTTCTTTATTTTGTTATTATTATAATTATAATTGAATTTCTTTTTCTATCTCTTACTTTGTTGGGTGTTGGTTTTTATCATATGAAAGGTTTAGGATTTTAATTTTTTTCTTGGCAATAAAGTTTTAAAATTATTAAATTAGATGTAATTTTATTAACTTATAAAAAGATCTCTCCAACTAGATTTTGATTATTTGTGAATTTCTACAACAAAACACATGCTTGATGATGAATCCATGAACATGAGATTTGAAGGGGAATTCTTTAAACAAAGAATAATTGAATTCTATTGATTGAATTAAAAAAAAAAAAAATCATATGTAGCTCAAGTTTATGTAGTAGTGTGAATTTTCAATTTTAATAATATATCATGGTTGAAATTCTGTATAATAAATACATTAGCTATATCAAAAGATCGTAATATGCTACGAACATCAACCCTTCATTTACAAACGTATATATATTTTGCGTCATGTTCAACACTAACTTCAACTTGTCTCAAACACATCACATATGACGTGATAAATCCTGTATTTAAAATTCTGGTCGATTTTAAAACCGATAAAAGTTAAGGATTATGAATTAAAAAATCAATTAACATTGAATTAAAGTTTTAAATAATATCATATATTTATTATATGTTTTCTGATATGTATAAGTGATGCACATTACACAACGTTATATGTTTTGTAACATATCATTATATATTATGAACGAATATTATAATTATATAAAAAATAAAGTAACAACGCTCGTTATGAAAAAATATTAGATTTATAAGTGATATTGTGGAATTTCAAAACAATGGTTAAACTTCTATTTTTATTAATTTAGTTTCAAGCATATTCTAACTTTTTAAAATTTCAAAATTCTAGAGATAATTCTAGAGATAACTTCATTACCATGTCTCGTATATATATACATATTTTCCTAAACAGAATTAGGCTTTCTCTGGGTGTTAGTGAAAAGAAGAGAAATTAAATAAAAATGAGGGAGTTAAAAAAGAAAAGGGAAAGATTGATTGAAATTTATCTAGTGTTGTTTGAACTTTTAAATTTGAATGTGTTAATAAAAATTGAAGGAAATTAAAGTTCAATTCTTTTAATTTCTCCTTGCTGCCTTCCATTTCTGTCCAGAACAGAAGGAAATATATTTTGTGAACTTAAAATGAGTTACGAGGGAAATTGTTTTTTTTTTTTTTAGCATCAAATACCTTGGTCGCATCAAAACTCTTGCTCTCTCCATGAATAAACCAATCTATACTTTTTTATGCATCGAAGGATTAGGTTTGTCTATCTATATCAAGACAACGCTAATTCTATCCATACCAATACAATTATAATTAGATTCAATCGAAAGATTGGATAGAACAAAATAAATTTTGTTCTATCCAACAAAGGTCATCATCATTATATCTACTTCCTATTCTTTATTGATGCAACAAGGTATCAAAGAACAATCACCACCAAATACCAATGGTTGGTAAAAGAACATTCTTCAGCAGAATTATAGTTCAAGAATCTTATTCAGACTAAAAGGTCATATTCATACTTGCATAACATAAAAGATATTCAGCCACCCTTTAGTATGGACTGGAGTAATAAAAACACAATATTTGGACGTTGGAAAATCTTCAGACTGAGTTTTTACCAATATAAAAGTTTAAACTGACGTTCAAAAACAAATATAGTTCAAAATTCTGTCAACCAGTTCTGGTGTAACCCAAAAAACAATAGTTAAAGAAAACAACAACTAACACTAAGCCAACATCACTCACTTCAGCATCATAGACAAAATTCCAAAAACTTCTATGCAACAGTTTGGGCAGCAGCAAGCCTCTTTCGGGCCTCTTCGATGATTGACAACTTGATACCCTTACCCTTGGGGAGAGACACCCATGGTTTGGTCCCCTTTCCAATTGTGAAGACATTGCCCAAGCGAGTAGCAAATTCATGACCAGTAGTATCTTGAATGTGGATGGTTTCAAAGCTTCCCTTATGCTTCTCTCTGTTCTTGATGACTCCAACTCGCCCCCTGTTTCTACCTCCAGTGACCATGACAACATTTCCCACATCAAACTTGATGAAATCAGTAATCTTGTTGCTGTCTAGGTCTAGCTTGATGGTATCATTGGCCTTGATGAGTGGATCTGGGTAGCGGATGGTGCGGCCATCATAAGTATTAAGGTATGGGATCCCTTTCTGCCCAAACTGAACAGACCGAACTTTGCAAAGCTTAAACTGCATAGCATTATTAACCATCAATGACACCACATAAAAGCAAGGCAATAAACCTCAAAGACAAAAAAAGAAAAATACAAATTTTACTAATACAACTCATGATATTTCCAAGAATTAGTACCCAAAGAAGTCATAGGCATGATAAAACTGAGCATTTTAAATAACAAAAATCAGCAGTCAAAATACAAAAGTAAACACAAACCTTTGCTTCATCATCCCTGATGGAATGGAGACGAAATCGACCCTTGGTGTCGTAGAGGAGACGAAAGTTCTCATTCGTCTTAGGAATTGACACAACATCTATTAACGAAGTCAAAGAAAATGCAAAGTTCATAAGTTATATTTGGCCAAAGATATGGCAGAGCCTATGACCAGCCACCTCCAAAAAGGAAAACAAAAGGGGGAAAAAAAAAAGGGGAAGAAAGTGGTAGAGATTAAGGCACGCACCCATGAAACCAGCAGGGTAGGTTTTATCAGTCCTAACCTTCCCATCAACAAGAACATGACGCTGCATCAAAATAGCAATAACTTCACGATAAGTAAGAGCATACTTCAACCTGTTTCGCATAATAAGGATCAAAGGCAAGCACTCCCTTGACTTATGAGGTCCAGATGATGGCTTGGGAGCCTGTACAACAACAATAACCAACAGACATACAAAGCAAGGGAAGTCAGGCAACAAAACTAAACAAGG
Source organism: Vernicia montana (assembly GCA_949750685.1). Lineage (NCBI taxonomy): Eukaryota > Viridiplantae > Streptophyta > Magnoliopsida > Malpighiales > Euphorbiaceae > Vernicia > Vernicia montana. The sequence goes on from CATKHJ010236342.1 coordinate 4,091, forward strand.
AAAAAGCTAGTATACAAAATAAATAAATAAAGTCATAGATTAGCCATCATACAAATGCACCACCAAGTTTGTCAAGCATCCAATGTTTTGGGGCATTTAGCCTCTTCAAGTGTTTCTTCAACCCTCTAGCCTGTAAGAACCAATTAGAAATAACAAATGAGAAATCCCAATACCATGTTTCATAAACAACAAAAATAAGGACACAAAGTTATATAATAAATCAAAATGAATAAAGGTGTGAACTTTGAATAGATGGGGATTTGAAATTGCAAAGGGTATTTGAATTTGGTCGTTATGGTAACACAAATTCAAATCCAACATTTTTACATGTACTTATGAATCTCTGCACAGAGCTTTTAGTTTTCAATCAGATTCAAATGCGAAAGTACAATGGCGATAATCGAACCAAAGTAAACAACAGAGAGCCCAACTAAACTTACCATTTTTTAGGCGCTATCTTCTTCTTCTAGTTGTTGTGATGAGCTTCGTTGCGAGAACAGAAGCGCCGCTGAAAATATGATTTGGGTGAATCTGTTTCAGAGAAAAAACCCTAAACTGCTTTTATAATTTCGTATTTTCCATATAAGATCACCAAAGCTACAGGCTACAGCACAGCTATTCCTAATTGGGCCTATAAAAAAAGGCCGATATGTGTCTAAATATAATGGGCTTATAAAAATCTGCTTTTAAATATAATATATACTTATTATCAATAAAATAAAATAAAAAGAAAATCCATTAATCTAATAAGAAATACAAGTCATCAGTCATTTTTAGCTCTAATGTGGATGATCAGACTCAAGAATCGGTTTGCCAAGTGTTTCAGGTTCAAGCTGTCCAAAGCCAAGGTTATTATTTAGGATTGCCTTCTCTCATTGGAAGAAAGAAGAGGGAGGTGTTTAGCTTTGTTAAAGATCGGGTTTGGTAAAAACTTCAATGGTGGAGGAATAAGAACCTATCGAGAGCGGGGAAAGAAATTTTGTTAAAAATAATAGCTCAAGCTGTGCCCAATTATGTCATGAATGTTTTTCTTCTCCCTGTGGACTTGTGTGCAGATATTGAACGAATGATGAATTCGTTTTGGTGGGGGTGTAATGGTAATGACCGTCGTGGGATAAAATGGATGGCTTGAGATAGGTTGTGTGTCCTAAAGAGCTTTGGTGATTTGGGCTTCAAAAGACTTAAGAGACTTTAACATAGCAATGCTTGGTAAACAAGCATGGAGGTTTCTTATCGATCCGAATTCTTTAGTTAGTAGGCTATTTAAGGCACGCTACTATTCGAATTCCTCTTTCCTAGAAGCTGACTATGGATCTAATCCCAGTTACATCTGGAGGAGTGTGCTTGCTGCTCAAAGTGTTATTCGAAATGGAAGTCGTATTCGAATTGGTGATGGGAAAGTACTTCAGTTTGGAATTCAACTTGGTTGCCATATATTGAGAATGACATGATTACTTCAGAAATTCATTTGGGACTAGAGAATGTAATGGTTTGCGATATGATATCTGTAGAAGGGAGAAGTTGGGAGCAAAACCTGATCTCTGACTTGTTTAATGAGAGGGATAAGGACTTAATTTTGCAAATTCCATTATCCTATCGAGTTGTAGCTGATGAATGGTACTGGTTGCATGATAACAAGGGAGTTTTTTCGGTTAAGGGTTGTTATAGAGCATTGCAGGGGGAGCTTCTGAATTTGGGTAGTTTGGTTTGGAAGATAATTTGGGCACTTAAAGTACCAGCAAAAATAAAAAATTTCTTATGGCGGATATGTTCTGAATGTCTAACTACTGCTACTCTTTTGAGAATGAAGCATGCCAATGTAGACTCGCTGTGTTCATGGTGTCAAACTGTAGATGAAACAATTCTTCATGTATTGTTTGAGTGTTAAATGGCTCGTCACTGCTGGCTCCTTTCCCAACTGAACATTCAGAATCCAGGTGCGTTCTCTATAATGGACTGGGTGAAGTCTTTTCTCTCAACAAACAATGAAGATAGGTGTGCATTGTTTGCGGTTATATGCTGGAAATTGTGGCAACAAAGAAATGAGTAGGTCTGGAATCATAAGTCCACTACTGCGTATAAGCTAATTAATTCAGCATGTCAATTCTTGAGCCAATGGCAAGGAGTTCAAATTCAATCAAACAATCATGTGCGAGAAGGGGATGTAGTTTGGTCTAAACCAGCTAATGGTTGGTGCAAAGTAAATGTGGACGCAACAATTTTTTAGAATCTGGGGAAAGTTGGAGTTAGGTGTGTTGTGAGGGATGCAAGAGGACATTTGTTAATGGCTCGATCAAAGGTGGTAATGGGTGGTCTGCTAGGGAGGCTGAGGCAATCGGCATGAGAGAGACTCTTTCTTGGCTCAAAATGAAACAACTTGATAGATGTATTTTTGAGTTAGATTCAATGCAGGTAATTGAAGCTATTAGAAGTACACAAAATAACTCTTTGTTTCACTTAGTTATTGAAGATTGTAAGTACTTAGCTCAATAATTTAAGCAAGTGCAATTCCGTTTTGTTTGCCGATCTGCGAATGGTGCAGCCCATGGCCTTGCGCAAGCTGCTCGTTTTTTGACAGGTCCATTGGAATGGTTCTCAGACCCTCCACATTTTATTTCTCATATAATACTTACTGAAAGTTCTTAATAATAAAATATTATTGGATTTCAAAAAAAAAAATACAAGTAATAAATTTCCACTTGAGCAATTAAAAGAAAGAAAACATAAATAAAAGATAATAAAAAAATTAATTGAAAATTGAAAATATATGCATTAGTTTAAACCTTTATTTTAATCAAAATATTTTGTGAATTATAAATCAAATTAGATCTAAGCTATCACGTCAAATTTTACATTGTATGATCTTATAATGTGAAATCATATTAATTTTATAAGTACTTTTTATTTAAAATTATGACATTTCACTTTTGAATTTCTATAAAAAAGAGTTTAATATACATTATATTAAAGATGAACTAACCTATCTACCAAAAAAGAAAAAAAGAAAAAAAACTAACCTTAAATATTTTAAATTGAAACTTACTCTTTTCATTCTTTTATATTAAATATTAAAATTTTTAAACATTATACTAAACTATTAAATAATTATCAAAAATTAAAAAAAATTAAAAAAAATTAGAAAATAATTGGAAGTTACATCCTAGAAATTCTCTGTACAAATTTCCCATGCATGCAAGTAAATCACCCCAAAAAAAAAAAAAAAAAAAAAACCATATAAACTACCTTACTGTTATAAATTAATTAGTTATTAAAAAAAAAAAAAAAAACTCTACGATCATATCCCTACCCCACTTAATTCGGTATCCAAATCCGAAATCCGAATCTTCCCTTCTACTGTTAATCAACACTTGTTCTAATAAATCACTTCCATGATAATTCTTCACCGTTCATAATTACTACTCACAAACATAAAGTCCACGTATCAGACGGTAATCATTGATGACAACACTTTAAAGCAGTACTCCCATTCTACACGGTTTTACTAATGATTGGTCTGATCTAATCTAAAGTTTTTATTACACGCGAATCTCGCGGTTCTCTCAATGTTAAAATAACCAAATTTCGGTTAGAGTCGTTTTAATTGTCTTCTCTTTTCTCTGTCTCTCTTTTATTTCTCTCTCAATTTTCTTTCATTTTCTCGTCGTTTCTCGCTTCTTTTTCTTTCTATCCAAACAGCATCTGAATTCTCTTGTGCTCGCCAGCCAACTAATGGAGATGGCAATGGAGGATTCGTGCTCCTATGCTCTTATGCTTTCCATGGCTCGCGTTTCACTTTCTGTGGCTGTACGGACTCGACGGTCTCAACCGAATTCTCCTATACAAACCACGATACGAATATGTAAAGTTGGAATTAACTGAATGATCTGGTTTAGTCTCGTTTCAAGTTATTTTTTTTTTATCTGTTTTCTGTTTATTTTATCTTATTTTATTTTATTCTGGACCGTGGAATATAATTTGAAGATATTTTAGGGTTTTGATTTTGGATTTGGTGCTTTCAAGAGTTTATTTCATTTGCATGTTGGAATTTGGCGAACTTGTGTGGTGAATCGAGGCTATATTTCTTGAAATTTAGGGTTTCTATGATGTTTTTTCTGTAACTTGAGCATCTTAGGGTTTCATGTGGCCTCTGGAAGCTTTCTTTACGCTGTGGTCTTAAAGGGGTCCTATGTACCTATTGGAATCTGAATTTTACGGTTGTATTTGGTTCTTCAAGTTTCCCTGCTTTCGTTCACTCGAAAGATAAAAAAATTGAATTTGGAAATTTTAGTCTGGGGTAATTTTGGAGAAGGTAAAGTGTGATTTTGAATTAAATTTTAAAATTTTTGTTTGGCGGGAAGTTTTTGGATGGCGGGAAGGTGGGAGTTTGGATTGCCAAAGACAGGAGCTAGTAGTTTAAAGGAGCAATTGGCTAGAACTACTCTTCACAATGTGAGATCGCAAGGACACCCCTATGTGGAGCTTCGTGAGGATAGGAAGAGGTTCATATTCTTTTGCACTTTGTGTCTTGCACCCTGTTATAGTGATTCTGTGTTGCTTGATCACTTGAAGGGCAATCTTCACACTGAGAGGTTATCCGCTGCTAAGCTTACTCTTCTGAAGCCAAATCCATGGCCTTTTAGTGATGGTGTTAATTTCTTTGATAATTCGAGTAAGAATGAGCCACAGTTAGCCATCACAAATGGTCATCAGAGTAGGTTGTTGGAGTCTCACAGCAATGGTAAAAATCTTGCTATTGTTAAGTATGGTGTAAACTTGAAGCCTGCTGGCAATGGGCATGTTGGATGTAATAAGAGTTTGAATGGCAATGGCGGAACTTGTGATCTAGTGGTTCCAGATGTACTTGTTAAGGAAGAAGTTTCTGACTTGAAAGCCAGGTTCTTGGGTTCTGCACAAATTGCTGCAAGGTTTTGTGAGAAGGCAGATGGTTCAAATGAGATTATCAGGATATGGTGTGAATGGTTAGGGGAAACTAGTCCTGGTGATGAGGACAACAAGGTTTTGGATCATGACTTTGCTGTTGTGACTTTTGCCTATAATTATGATTTGGGAAGAAAGGGGCTGCTTGATGATGTAAAGTTGTTGCTGTCATCTAGTCCTACACTAGAGTTAGATAATGGGGAGGGGACTAATAGGAAAAGAAAAAAATCATTTTCTGACCCTGAGGATACAAGTGAGTCTTTTGGCATTCAGTATGATTCATCTGGTGAAGAATCTTCGGCTTCAAATGGTGGCCCTTCTAGATTGCTGTTGGACCGATTTGATGATCAGCTTCTTCATTCAAGGTTTATATCAAGCAAGACCGTAAGGCGAGAGTTAAGACGTCAACATCGCATAGCAGCAGAAAGAATGTGTGACATCTGTCAGCAAAAGATGCTTCCAGAGAAAGATGTAGCAACACTCGTAAACATGTCAACAGGAAAAGTTGCCTGCAGTAGCAGAAATATGAATGGGGTAAAAATTTATAGATTACACATAGTTTCTTCAAGTTTATATCTATCTTTCATGCATTGTATTACATACTCATTATGGTCTCTTATACTGTCTGGGCTCTGAAAGATGTTTGACTAATTTGAATACAAGCAGAACATTCAGAACTTGTTTAATACTGTTCAATATTTTCAATGCAGGCATTTCATGTATTTCATACTTCCTGCCTCATACACTGGATACTTCTATGTGAGTATGAGATGTCTAGAAACCAATCAGGTAGTTCGAAGGCAAGACGAAGATCTAAGAGAAGGGCTGGAAGTAAATCCAATAAAACAGGAAAAGATGGAAAGATGAGATTCTTAAAAGCCCAAATTGATTCTGTGTTTTGCCCAGAGTGCCAGGGCACTGGTGCGAAGATTGAGGAAGATGAGCTTGAGATGCCAACTATCCCTCTTTCAGAGGTTTGCTTTTTCTCTTGATGATGTGATTCAATTAATATTTATGGTTATTCCTTCCCACAGTAGTCCATATTTATGGTTAAATAATCAATTCCAATGCACATATGTGCTATGTTGACTAAGGGATCTGCGAGGATAAATTAAATTGTTTTCAAAATTTCATAGTTTTGTTTGCTGACATCTAAAGAGGTATAGTTATATTCAAAGATGATCTGGGAATTAAAAGCAAACAATGCCAAATTTGTAGTTCTCTTTCTTGTTTCAGATGTTCAAATACAAGATTAAAGTGAGTGATGGACGCAGAGCATGGATGAAAAATCCTGAAATGTTGCAGAATTGCTCAACTGGTTTTCATTTTCCTTCCCAATCAGAAGAAACTACTCAGGTATTCAGATCTCTACTTGCAACT
>CATKHJ010236344.1:0-10936 GCA_949750685.1 Vernicia montana
TACTTGCATTACCAGAAGGATCAGGTGGATTTGCAATTTACTGTGATGCTTCAAGAGTGGGACTTGGATGTGTTCTTATGCAGCATGGTAAGGTGATTGCATATGCTTCCAGGCAGTTGAAGAAGCATGAGGTGAACTACCCTACACATGATCTAGAGATGGAAGCAGTTATCTTTGCTCTTAAGTTATGGAGACATTATCTGTATGGTGAGAAGTGTGAGATCTACACCGATCACAAGAGTCTCCAATACATCTTACAACAGAAGGACTTGAACTTAAGGCAAGGAAGATGGGTAGAACTACTCAAGGATTATGATTGTCAAATCCTATATCATCCCGAAAAGGCTAATGTGTAGCCGATGCCTTGAGTAGAAAGTCAATGGGGAGTTTAGCCCATATATCAGTAGGGAAGAGACCCTTGATCAAATAGTTGAAGGGATTGTTCAACAAAGGGTTGCAATTTGAGGTTTCCAAATCTCAAGTGTTGATTGCTTACTTTCAAGTGAAACCCAAGTTGATTGATGAGATTAAGGCAGCGCAAGATGAAGACCCTTCACTGGTGAAATTGAAGAGAGAAGTGCAAACGGGTCAGACAATAGAGTTTCAGTTGAAAGACAATGTGTTAATGCATGGGAATCGTCTATGTGTACCAGATGTGAATGATCTTAGAGAGAAGATCATGAACGAGATCCATCAAGCACCTTACAGTGTTCATCCAGGCGCCACTACGATGTATCATGACTTAAGGGATTGTTATTGGTGGTCTGGTATGAAGAAGGATATGGCTAAGTTTGTGTCTTCATGCTTGACATATCAGCAAGTCGAGTTTGAACACCAAAAGCCATCTGGTCTATTGCAAGAGATTAAGTTACCCGAGTGAAAGTGGGAGCGTATTACGATGGACTTTGTAGTAGGGTTGCCAAGGACTTTGAGAGGTTATGATTTTATATGAGTGATAGTTGATAGATTGACCAAGTCAGCTCATTTTATAGAAGTCAAGACAACTTATACAGTAGCCCAGTATGCCCAGTTGTATCTGAATAAGATTGTGAGCCTTCATGGTGTGCCTGTATCTATCATTTCGGATAGAGGTACTCAATTTACATCTAGATTCTGGCATAAGTTACAAGAGGCCTTGGGTACTCAGTTGGACTTCAGTATAGCTTTTCATCTGCAGACCAATGGACAATCAGAGAGAACCATACAAACTTTAGAGGATATGCTCAGGATGTGTGTGCTAGATTTTGGTGGGAGTTGGGATAAGTACTTACCATTGATAGAGTTTGCATACAACAACAGTTACCACTCCACCATTGGCATGGCACCGTATGAGGCACTGTATGGTAGGAAGTGTAGATCTCCGGTATGTTGGATGGAAGTGGGTGACAAGCACATCGAAGGACCTGAATTGATTAAGGAAACTTCAGAGAAAGTGCCAATGATATGTGAAAGATTAAAGACTGCCTTTAGTAGGCAAAAGAGTTATGCAGATCCGAAGAGGAAAGATGTCCACTTTTCCATAGGAGACCATGTGTTTCTTAAGGTCTCTCCTATGAAAGGTGTGATGAGATTTGGGAAGAAAGGCAAGCTTTCACCAAGGTATGTGGGACCATTCGAGATGTTGAAAAGAGTTGGCAATGTCTCCTATAGACTAGCTCTTCCACCGAGTTTGGGACATATACATCCTACATTTTATGTGTCTATGTTGAGAAAGTACGTGTCAGATCCTTCATATGTGCTGAAGCCACAAGTTCTAGAAATGGATGAGAACTTAGCTTATGAAGAGACTCCAATTGCTATCATTGACCGTCAAGTGAAGAAGTTAAGAAATAAAGAAATAGCAATGGTGAAGGTTCAATGAAAGAATCATGGTTTAGAGCAGTGTACTTGGGAGAGTGAGTAAAGTATGCTACTCAAGTACCCTCATCTATTTTCTGTATAATTTCGTATGTGCTGTAAGTTTGTAAAATTCGAGGATGAATTTTCTATAAGAAGGGGAGAATATAATACCCCATATACTCATGTAAAGATTTCTTGTTGAATATATAAATGAATTGCAAGTGTATGTCATGTGTATGGATGATTGTGAATAGAATTCCTTGTGATATAGAAGTTAAATTGTGGAGTGGAGTTGTAGGGCATAAGTCGCGCCCGCGACAAGGATGTCGCGATCGCGAAGTTGGATGCGAGGTCGAACGCGAACCTCTCTGCCTATTTTGGGAAAATGGCTAAGGGAGAATCGCACCCGCGATTTGGTAGTAGCGACCGTGATAAGGGTTTCGCACCCAGTGTTGCGACCGCAACTCAGCCCGCGAACTCCTCTGCCTGATTTGGACACCAGATTGAACAGTCGCGTGAACAGTAAAGAGTCGCAACCACAATGAAGGATTCGCGACCACGATTTGCCTATAGCGACCGCTACTGGCAGCGAGGACAGAACTTGGAAATTGGCTTTTAAAAGGAAATTAAAAGCCCAAATTCATTTTCCACGAGATTTCAGAGCTTCTAAACCCATTTTCTCTTAAAAATCATCTACCCACTCACATTAAATGCTAAGAAACTTCATTAATTTCTTCAACAAAAGGATTTAGGATTGCATTTGTCCATTCCATCATTCATTTCTTGAAGCATTTCTTGAAGAGGTGAGTTAGGGTTGTGATTTTCTTTGATTCTTCTCCTCCATTGTTATAAATCCATGCTTTGGGGAGGCTTATGCTTAGAAATTGTGAGTCTAGCATGTGTATAGTGATTATAAGAGTATGAATTGATATATTCTTTATTATTTTGTGTTTATGTGTTAAAAGCTCATCCAAGATGAAATCATGAGGATCATGATGAGTATGATGAATTGAGGTGATTGTGGATTATCTTTAGAGATTATAGAGATTCTTTTGGCTAAGGTGAATATTTAATATACTATTATGCTTTTACCTAAATTCTATGAAAAATCCTATAAGCCTATGTGTAATTAAGTTATTCAATCTCTTGTGAAAGCCATTATGAATTATTGAGAACCTTACTTTTAAATGAGTATATTATATGTATAAAACCTAGCCAATTGCTTATTCGATATGATATATGTATATGAACCGTGAAATAGAAATCCCCCAAACTGATGTGGGGCAAACATCAGACTTTGTGCACATTGTACCTACGGATAAGGTATAATATCCAAACCCTAGCTAGGAAGGGTATCAATCCTAGTCATGGAGTCTGATCCACTTCATGTAACATGTCCGTAAGGGGACCACTGCTTAGAGCATGCTTGTAAGGAAGCCTCTGCTCATTAGAAACAAAGCATGCCTGTAAGGAGGATTGTTGCTTATTATGAAGCATGCTTGTAAGGAAGCCTCTGCTTGATTTCTATGTAAATATATATATTTATGGCCATTAAACCAATTTGATATCCATTCTTCATGTGAATCCATATGCTTATGTATTGTGAAACCAATCCTTGAATTATTCTTATGACATGATAACTGAGTTTGAAAGGTATGGTAGTATATTCTTTACTCACTGCTTTATCTCATTAGTGATTCTATTTTTCCAGGAGAATAGAAGTTCATCGGTTCGGTTCTTCAGGCATCCTTCTTCCTAGAGAACCAAGTTGATTAATGTAATTCTCCTCCATTATTTTGTAATTTAAGTACACTCTAGATGCTCCATGTGTATGTAAGAGAGAGATGTTATTGTGGCCTCATTGGCAATATTTAGCACCTAGTTTTATGTTATAATTTGTGATATAAGATGATATGAGTAAGATGATGGGTTATTATGAGAATGCCTGTGTATGTATGGTTATGTATGTTCAGGTTGAGATCTTGGGAATATGTATGTATTAGATGCAATGATGTCGTATGTGGAAGTTATGTTTATGGGTTCTACGGGTGATCGGTGGCCTTATGCCTACCCATGCCCTAGGACCGTTGCACCGCCCGAAGCTGGGTGTGACAATATGACATAGGACATTCAATGAACAATGGTTTCATTGACATTGTTATAATCAAAATTCAAATAATCAATTCAATGGAGAATGTTTCACTTATCAATATTTGAGGTCATGCTGAACAATTAATATGAAAGAAATATTAAAAAATATTAGAATATTTAATATTCATCTTGATTTAATTATACTTTGGCATTTTACTTATTTAGAGTAAACAAAGGGAACGATCGCAATTTTGCCGCTCCTCATCTCCCCTCAACTCATTTCAAGGAGCTATAATAATTAAAAATATATAAATTATTCTACTAGATGTTTAAGCTTAATTATTAATCAATTATACTTAAATTATTAATGTTCCTAATTCCATTTGAACTCTAATCCTTAAAAATATTAGAAATACATATACATTTCTAAGATTAGTTACTTATTTCATCATTGACCTTCTTACACTTATTCTGCCATAACTTGAAACAGACACATCCAATCGACCTAATTATTTCTCTCACTGAAACTAGACATCAAAGGGTCTAATATATCCAAAAATTATCTCAAATCTTACACTATACAATTTATCATGAATTTTTAAACTCTGCCCTGTTTCTATGCAGGGACATATTGACCTTCCCTCACTCTTTTAATTATATCTCATTTTGTGGATATAAAATTGCAAATTACTTTTATAGGTACTTTTTAAACATATATATTAACATTTTCTATATTTTAGGTTAAGTTTAATTCTGTCCCTAAGGTCTCCAATTCAATCAGTCAATTTTGGACTATCAAATGCTAGGATATCCTGAGCAGTATATATCTAGCTACCCATTTACCATACCAAATCATATTATTTTAACTTGAAATTTTTATTCAAACTTGGTAACATGTATATGGATCTGTATATCAAATTTCATGAAAAAAAAAAAACACTATTTACCCCTTAAATTAAATTAATTACAATAACCTACTTAGTTCGGCCATAGTATGTTCCATTTTATGGCAGCCTACACTCTTCATTCAATTTAACATAATAAAAGAACTCAAAATGACCTGAATTTTTTATGATATATAGAAGACACATAAATCTACAACTTTCATGTTTTGTTTTAGTTCAAATTTGGATTTTAAGGTCTCCAAATAATAGACTCAATTTTCTACCCATATCAAAACTTAGCTTGGTTGAGTAAAACCTTTCTATTCCTAGCCAAGTTCCATCAATTTATTTGTTTTCCAACTTTAATTTAATCACTAACCCCTCTAGATGAACTCATTTATATAAATTAAAACCCAAAAAATCAACTTTCTCACTTTCCCTAGAGATGGCCGAACTATATACCAAAAAAAATGAAGCAAATATAGCTTAATAACCATTAGAATTCACTCAAGGAAACATGAATCAAACTTACATTGACTTGATTCAATCTTTTCTTTCCACTTCTATGGATGGCCACTCTCCCTAAACTTTTGAAGTTCTTCCTTTGTATTTTACGTGAAAGAAAAATGGAAGAAATATTGAGAAGCTAAGGGAAATCTTGACTTTTATAGTCAAAGAAATTGGGAACTTGTTATTCTCTTATTGGTCCTTCATTTTTTTATTTTTTTTTCTTTAGTCATTCTAGTATTGCCACCTTAAGTGTGTAGAGAATTCCACCAAAAATATCTCTACTATTTTCTTTTATTTGCATATTATTATTATTTTTATTATTATTTACTCTTTCATTAAATTCTATTTTCCTTTTTTCTTTTTTTTCTTTAATTTCTACTCTATCCTTAACTTGATTTTCACTAACTCACTAATTCTAATTTAAAACTTCATACTCCATTGTACTCAATCTATTAACAATTAATTGATCAAAATTTAATGATTGAATTGGGGACCTTAGGAACATAATTAGACTTAACATAAAACATAGAAAATGTTCATATGTATGTGTAGAAAGTACCCATATAAGGAATTTGCAATTTAATGTCCACATAATGAGATATAATTAAAAGAGTGAGGGAATGTCAATCTATCCATGTACAAAAACAGGGCAAAGTTTAAAAATTCATGATAAATTATATAGTGTAAGATTTGAGTTAATTTTTGGATATGTTAGAACCTTTGATGTCTAGTTTTAGTGAGAGAAATAATTAGGTCGATTGAATGTGTCTGTTTCAAGTTATGGCAGAATGAGTGTAAGAAGGTCAATGATGAAATAAGTAACTAATCTTAGAAATGTATATGTATTTCTAATATTTTTAAGGATTAATGTTCAAATGGAATTAGGAACATTAATAATTTAATATTTTAAGTATAATTGATTAATAATTAAGCTTAGATAGCTAGTAGAATAATTAATATATTATTAATTATTGTAGCTCCTAGAAACGAGTCGAGGGGAGACGAGGAGTAGCAAAATTGCAATCGTTCCCTTTGTTTACTCTAAAGAAGTAAAATGCCAAAGTATAATTAAATCAAGGTGAGTGTTAAATATTCTATTATCCTTGAATATTGCTTCCATATTAATTGTTCAACATGACCCCAAATATTGATAAGTGAAACATTCTTCATTGAATTGATTATTTGAATCTTGATTATAACAATGTCAGTGAAACTATTGTTCATTGAATGTCCTATGTCATATGCTCTTCCTTATTGTTCAATACCATAACCTAAAAGCAGAAATCCCCTAACTGATGTGTGAAACATCATAGTGTATGCATATATTACCCGATGGATAAGGTATAATATCCAGACCCTAGCTAGGAAGGGTTTGCTCCTAGCTGTAAGACCTTATCAGTCTTGCGAGTGTTGATAACTCTATTTTCTTAAAGTTATTTTACCTGTTTAAACTTAAAGTTTGGTTCAGTTCTTGATAATTTAATAATATTATTATTTATTTTGAGAAATAAATAATTATAACAATTTATAAATAAATTATAAAATATTTTTAGTATTTTATTTTATTTTATTTTGCAGATCAAAATGATGCAGGTAATGATATCATGATATTAATGATGCATGCAATGATGTCATAATAATAATGATACAGGCAATGATGTCGTGATATTAATGATGCAAGCAATGATGTCATAATAATAATAATGCAAGCAATGATGCAAGATTGTGGAAAAAGAAGATGGAAATTTCCTATAAATAGGCATTACCACCCCTCCATCATTTATCAATTCAAGCATCATTCAATCATTCAATCAAAAAAATAAATATTTAGAGAATTTATATTTTCTTAGTTTTATTTCTTTCTGTTTTGATCAAGAAGAGAAGTTTTGAAGCTTGTGTATGTCAAAGATTGTATCCCAAAAAGAGTTCTTTCTAAACTTTTATTTTTCAATTCAATAATAAGTTGTTATTATGTTTTCTATTAGATTGGTTGTTAATTTAATTGTTTCTTTCTTCTTAATTATGAGTAACTAAATTTCTTTTCTAGGATTTATATGTAATCTTTTGATTTGCCTATGACTATCTTTGTTTAATTGATTTGGTTTTGATTATTGGAATTAATCTTTTATCTTAGAACTTAATGCTTGTGAATAATTGATCACTATTTGCATGTTTAAAGATATTATGTGAAGTAGCGAAAGTGAAAACATAATATTAGTTCATTAAAATATTAGACCTAGGAAATGTGTTGCTTAGAGATAAAAACACTCCTTTGTGATTAATTAAAAGATTTTCATAAAACTTAATGGATTTGTGTTAATTTCTTGTGATCACTAGAGTAGACATAAGGTTAACATAAATACTTGTGTTGTGTCTTGAAGAGAACATCATATATTTTAGGGAAATCTAATCATTAATTCCAATAAAGTTAAATCAATCTAGAAAATATAGAAAAGTCATAGGTAATCAATTGATAAAATCTAAATCCTAAATCTTTATCATATATTGAATTTGTCTTTTAAATTTTCTTACATCAGTTTTAATTTTCTTTTTTTTTCACAACTAAATTGATTTTCTAAATAATAGAGTAATTATACTTTTTGGTAATTGTCAACACATTCCCTGTGGGATCGACACTCTATTCACACACTATTATTTGCCCACGATCTGTACACTTGCAGATTTAGCACAATAGAAACCACCCCAATAGCTGACGACGGAGGATGTGGGCCATGTGGGTGGGTTCTCTAGTTTGAGTCAGAAGGTGGGTCGGAATCAATAGGTTTTTCCTTCAATGGCATGAGCTGAAATAGGAGATGATGGTTTTGATGATATAGCAGGTGGGTGAGAGAATGGTGGTGTGATGAAACAACTCGATTTTGATTCATATTCAAGAACACTAATTTTGGTTTTAGTTTTGATCAGAATCATAAATTTGAATGTGTTTCTTAAATGTAAATATGAGTTTTGTTCAGTAAGAAATGTGAAAATTTGGCTATAATAAATTTTTGTTCAATTTTTTTTAGGACTTCATTTCTGGTTTCTCTCTCTCTCTCTCTCCAAATCTTGAGGATTCACAATTCATATTACTAGTAAATTTCACAATTCAAACATAAAAATTGTGTGATTGATCATGGATGAAATTGTTTGATTTATGAATGTAAAATTTATCAACAAAGATTAATTTACAAGCAAACACTGGTATAAGAAATTAAAAAGAGAAGAGCTGGGAAGCAAGAAATTAAAATACAAATTCTTTAATTTATTAAAAATAAATTTAAAAAAATCAGAAAATATTTTTCTTAATTAAACCATTTTCTCAACTTATTTAAAAAAAAATAAAAAAATTAAAATTGCAAGGCCCTTTTATTTCATGGAAGTGAGGGGAAATTTTGACTGAAAATGAAGGGTATTTTGGTTTTTTACATGTATTTAACGGTAAAAATCAACGAAATGATCATTTAATTTACGGTCTCAAAACTGAGAAATTAATTCGTTAGTTTCTCAAAATAAATGGACCTTAGTATTTATTCGGTCAAAACTAAAGGATTAAATAATAATTTACCCTTAATTATATAATATACTTATAAATATTGAAATTTTTTATTTTATTTTATATATCGAATGAGCTATATAATAAAGTAAATCACCTTTTTACCAAATTCATTTAGCCAAATTCGAATATAAAATCTTTAAATAAAGATTTTAAACCTTTTACTCTCAAGTGTCAAATTTTTTACATTTTTAACCAAATTAAGAAAATAAATTTAGTTTGATGATCAAAAGCTCTTCATCATTCCAAAAATTTTATTCTTTAAATGAAAACTCTTGATAGAAAACTGAATAAAGATAATTAATGATAACTTCGGGTATTTTCCTGAGGCTTGAGTTGCCATTTGTTGTCTTCACCTTTTTTTCTTTTACTTTTTTTTTTTCAAATAAATTAGACAAAAAGTATTATAAAATGAAGAAGCCACATATTACATACAAGAAGCTGAAATCTTTGGTCTCAATTGACAAACACCACAAAACTTGAAAATAGGCATCACCAGTTTAATCTAACTGTCAATTTTAGTTTAGAATTGATAATTTTAATTTAATAAAATATTCAAATTATAATTATAATTAATTTTCACGGTTTTAGTTCTGATTTAGAACTAATTGATTTTGATTTTGATTTTGGTTTGAAACCAATTTCTTTATTATGATCTAAAATTATTTTCGAACCGATTTTTTTATTACATTAATTTTCATTAAAAAATTAATATAAAATAATTGAATAATTTAAAATAAAATTTTGATAAACAATGAAATTTATTAAAATATAATTGTATATTAAAAAAGAAAAGAAAAGACTTATACTTAATTCTTACGTTAATTAAATTATTTACGTATTATTTTGAAATTAAGAGAAATCAAAACCCATATAATTTTCGATTTAGATATGTTTGCAAATACAAATGTGTTTAATAATTTTTTTAATCGTATTTTTTTTCCTAAAATATATATTACAAATAATTAAATGAAATCAAATAAAAATGTTGTAATAATTAAATATGATTGGTTTAACTGAACTATCGGTTTCAGTTTGAAATCAACGGTTTTAATTTTAATCTGATTTTTAATAGAAATCGAAATCAAAACTAATTAAAAATCAGTTTTGATTTCAGTTTTATTTAGTCAGTTTCGGTCCGATTCAAAGATTCCGGTCCGATTTTGGTTACTCCTACTTGAAAAGACCTCAAACTTATAAAACGATAGTGTTGTTGAATGTGTTGTCGTTCATCCACAAACCAGTAGTTTAAGGAAAGTGAACTGGGTCGTTTTCGGATGATCCGTCGTGTACTCGTGTTAGAAAATGAAGTGCCCTTTAGTGTACGGCATGTCGTTAAGGATAATCGTTCTTTGGGAAAATAGCGTTTTATGTGAATTGGGTCGTTCGGAAACGACTGTCGTTTGGAAAAATACCAAATTCCATTGTTGGCCCAGTGACGTTTTTGAAAAGCCCAGCCCGCTCTTTTTTTTTTTTTTTTTTTTTTTGAATCACCAGCTCGCTCTTTGATGGACACAAATGTTCCCTGGGTGCAAAGTACAATAAGGTGATAACCCATGAAAATATAGGCAAATGTATGCTAAGATTTTTGAGGAAATTACATTCTACACTGTATTTTTTTTTTTTTTTTGGTTAAAATATCATCTTTACGGTCCTTTTTTTTATATACATTTTTATCATTTTTTATATCTTTTGTAAGTTTTTTTTTTTTTTTTTGCCTTTATTTCATTCTTATCGAACGGAAGGTCAGTGCTTTGTTTTGTAGGTTGCGGTGAATACGGTAATAGTAAAAGAAGAGTTGTAACTGGGCCTACTTGAGGAGTATTGTAAAAGTGAAGATGTTTAAAAGTGGAAATGATGGTGGGATCAGGTGTTGTGACATTTATTTGATCTATTATTATTATTGTCACGCCCCGAACCCGAAGGCACGTGACCGGCACTAGGGAACGGGAAAGCTTAAGGCTTCCGGAACCCGTAGTAAGCCTGACTGCTCAATAAACGACAAAACTGCAAAGTGACAGCTGTAATTGTCACAAACCAAGGGCTATGGGCCCACCTG
>CATKHJ010236355.1:0-16110 GCA_949750685.1 Vernicia montana
AAAAATAAAGTAAGGTGGCGACTCTAAATCAATTTTCAAAATCAATCAATCCGAACCCGAGGGTTCCATCGTGAGTTCAAACCCGAATGAGCACTTCGATTCCTTTAGCGGATCGGACCGGTGCTCGGGCGAGGCCTCACACACGCCGGGACACACGATCATGTGTCCGCAGTGTGACCATGGGAATTTTACACATATCTTAAAAAGCTTACCACACGCCCAAACACACGATCTTGTGTCTACACGTGTGGCCAAGAAAAATTGTACAGATCCTATAGAGGCTTGTCACACGCCCGGACACACGATTGTGTGTCTGCACGTGTGACGATCCTGGGTAGGATTTCCAAGCAAAGTTCTCAAATGGCAAGAGGAGGAGAAATTCAATCAATTCTTCCCCAAAACTAAATCCCTTTCTAAATCATGCAATAGACCCCTAAACCAACTCATTTCATAGATCAAAACATATAATCAACAAAGATTTTATAAACCCATTTGATTAAACCTATTATCATCAAAAAAGGGGAAGTTTGAAATCCTTTCTTGAAATCCATTTTCTTACTCTCAATACTCATAAATCATATTCACAAATCATCATCTATTAGCAATTTCTCAAAGAGATCTCCTTTTCTAGAAACCCATTGGGTAAATCAAAAGAAAGAGAAGAAGAAGAAAAGAAATTTCCAAGTCATTCAATACATGATTTAAATGAGAGAAATGACTTAGATGTTTACCTTTGAAGCTTTCTCTTGATGATGATTTGCTCAAATCAATGGAAGAAAGAAAGAAGAAAAGAAGAAGAGAGTTTTTGTCTTCTTGAGAGTTTTTAGAGAAATGAAAAGTTGATAGCAAATGATTTGCTTAGGTTTAAATGAAGGGCCATGATTAAATCATGGAAATGGATGGCTCTCAATGCATGGCTTTTAAGGGAAGCTATGTATCTTCCAATTAATTTTAAATCATTTGAAATAAGATAATACAATGAGACTAGGTTCAATGAACCTTGAAATAAGTAAATATATAAAATATGGTGTTAGTGGAAAATGACACCCACTTTCCATTAACTCATTCCTAACACAATACCAAAATCAATTGACTCACATGCTATACATAATTATTCATATTATCACATAGAAGTTCGTGCATGAATATTTGGGGTATTACAATTTTGATAATAATGATGCAGGCAATGATGCTATGATAATAATGATGTAGATAATTATACAAAATGATGAAAAAAGAAAGTGGAAGTTGCCTATAAATAGGCATTCAATCAAATAAACAAATATATATAGAGATTTATATATATATTTTCTTAATTTTATTTCTTTTTATTTTTATTTTAATCAAGAAGAGAAGTTTTGATCAATTTCCTCTTCATATAAGGACTCAACTTCTTGTGGCCTGCCATGAATCGATTTATATTTAGATTCAAATTATGATTGTGATCTGCATAGACTTTAGTCACCTCCCACTTCTCATTATCTCTTAGAGTAGCGCTTATCCTTACTTGACAATTTGTCATCTTTGTTGTCTTTTCTGCAATTGATTTTCTTCCCTTATCACAACTGATTGTTTGATATTTTCTTACTTGACTTCCTATACACTTTGAACCAAACTTCTTTGCAACGCAAAATCCTTTCAATCTACCATGCTCTTTATGTGCATTGAATAAATCATCAATATTGTTAAAAAAACATCCCCACTTGTGGACCTAAATCAACATCAATATCTCATTCTTCTTATTCTTCTTCATTACTGTAATTATTTGTGAATCCATTATCTCCAAAATCATCACTTCCACATCTACCACCATTCATCATACTGTCCTCTTCACTCAATCCGAAAATATCCTCTAGTATACCATCCAATCCTCTGACTTCATCTCCCATCTTAGTATCAGATTTTTATTTTCTATGTTTTCCTTCCAGATTTTAGTTTCGATAATATGCAGAAGCAAGGTGGAATGGAGGATCCGTAGTTGATAGGGAGCACTTTAAAGCAATAAATGTAGAATGATGGGAATAAAGAAATAAATGCAGAAAGGAGGGAAAAAAGAAATAAATGCAAAAGGGAGAAAAATAAGTAGGCGGGAAAATGGTTCCCATTGTTGGCGCTATTCCTGTTTTATTTTGGCGTTTGACGTTAAGAATTTTGTCTCCAAAATTGTTAAACAATATAGTCCATTAAGTTTTTAAAAATTATAAATAGACCCTTATTGATATGTGTTGATCTAGTTTTTATTGATTTGTTTAACAAAAATCATCTAAAAATAAATAATAATTTGTTTATTTTTTAATTAATATAGTAGATAATAGTTAATAACACTTCATCTCTCACCTACTTTTTTATAATTTACATACAATAATTATGAGAGTCATTCATTTTATATCTATCACTTAATTTTATTTTCATTTTCCTTAAACAATAATTTCAAATTAAAAATTAGTTTTACAGTAATCAAACTCAAGCTTAATTTAGTTACAAATGGAAGAATAAAAATGAACTATAATAAAATAAAATAAAATTTATTTTTTAAAATAAATAAAATTTATAAAATGTTATAAAAAAAATTCATTTCTTTTTCACCATTTTTTATTTTCTTAAAAATTCAAAAATATTTTTATAATTATATGTAATATTAGGTGATTTAAATTACAAATCTCATTTTTATATATACATAATTTTAATTTAGTCAAATAAGTAATTTTATAATAACTTTTAATTTTTACACCTCACACTAAATTATATATATATATATATATATATATCCTAATTTTAGTATTCTTGTGGGACCAAATAATTTGAAATTTAAATATTTTAATAAAATTATATGTTAGAGTTCCCGATTTAAATTAACCAATATATTTTAAACATACACTAATTTTAATTTAGTGAAAAAATTAATTTATAGTAAATTTTAATTTATACACCTCACACTATATATATATATAATATATATATTCTGTTGTTGATGGGAATAGAGAGTAATTTAGTCTTCACATTACCTTTAACTCTACTTTTTAAGTTGACCTCATGGAAAAATGTAAAAATTTGGATGAAGGGACTAAGGCCATCTCCAACCTAAAATACTATATTTGGTGCAATTTTCACACTAAAATAGTGCAACTTCAATGCCAACTATTATTCCATCTCCAATCCATCACACTAAATATTACACAAAAAAAATATTCCTTAAAATATTCTCTTTTTCTTTCTTTTATTTTAATTTTATAAATTTAAATTAGTTTCCTACTTATTTTTTTAATAGTAATTAATATTAAAAGAATAATATTTAATTACATAATCAACATTTAAAAATTAATTATTTTATAAAAAATTAGACATTCAAGTAATATAAAATACCATTCACATTTAATATATAAAAACCATTACAGTTAATATAAAATACTACAAAAATATTACATTTAATATATAAAAACACATTACAAAGTTGAACAATAAGCATTACATCTAATTGAAAAAAAACACACACACACACACAAATCATATAAAAACCATTACATCTAATTGAGTATTATGAAATTTTAATGTTTTAATGTGTTTTTTTAAGAAATTATTTAATTAATTTTTGTCTCATATATTTAACATTTTATTATTAAAATAAATATAAATTAAATTAAATTTAAAATAAATTATAGACAAATTTTAATTTAAATTATAACATATTATAAATTCAAATAAAAAAATTTATTTAAAAAAAAATTTCACGCCTGGATGTACTTCGCAACTCGCTTGGTGCTTTGGTATCTCATCATGTTTGTCCATCCGGCCATAACTTCGAGAGTTCTTATATGATAGACCCAGGTCCACCTTACACCATGGACCTGAGTCCAAAACACACCATTTTATTAAAACTAAAAAAACACGCTGCCATTTTTTTTAATTAAAATATAAAATTTCAAAAATCAAAATCGTTTATCCGTTGTTCATCGTCTTCTTCGCGCAACTAATTCCCTCAAACCTTAGTCTCTTCTGCTCCTATTCTTCTTCTTCTTCTATTAGTGTTAGGTCTTGCAAACGTTATGTTACTCTTCCTTTGCCTAGATCTTCTGCTTTCAATTCTTCTTTGTATCTGTCTCTCACTTGTTGATCAGTCCAATATGATATTATTGGAAATTGTCTTTTAATCAATCCTTTTATTTTGAATTCTATTTGATCGAGATAATAGAACTAGTTGTTGATTAATAAAAAAACAAAATAGATAATTTAGTATTGATTTATAATCATGAATCTGGCAGTAAAAGATAATGAATCTGCATGTGATATATAATGAACTTAAACTTTATATCTAATGAATCTGATAGTTATATGTGATGAATCTAAACTTTAAATCTAATGAACCTGATAATTTAGTTTAATATTAAATAATGAAAATTTTAAATACGAGAAATTAATGAAAATTTTAAATATGAGAAATGAATGAAATTAAATTATAGAATAATTAAATCATGAATCTAACAGTAAAAAATATAATGAAACTTTATGTGATATATGATGAATCTAAATTTTGTATCTAATGAACCTGATAGTTATATGTGATGAACCTAAACTTTAAATTTGATAAACCTGATAATTTAAAGTTTAATATTAAATAATGAAAATATCAAGCAATCAAACTCCAAAATAAACAAATAAAACTCAAAATATTCACACAAATAATATAAAAACTCATAAAAAAACAAAGATTATGAAAGAAATATGAAGAAGAAGAAGACAAAAATAGTTTCAATAAAAAGAAAACAAACTACCAGCATCCACCATTCGAATAAAAAAAAAAAAAGAAGAAAAATCAAATTTCACTATTTTGAAAAAGAAGATATCTAGCATCCACAAGAAGAAGAAGAAGAAGAAGATTGAGCATCCACCAAAATCAGCGTGAATTTTTTTAAAAAATAAAACGGAATGTTTTGGATCCAGATCCATAATGTAAAGTGAACCTAAATTCATAATATAAATTGCCTAATCTAGACTTAACTCGACTCACTACACATATTTCACAACTCTATTTATTTGGCACATGATTTAAACGAAGGAAATATTTTTTATTTTTGATCCATATATATATAATTTGATCCATATATATATATTTTTTATTTTTACATATTCGAATAAAAAAAATTTCTAAAATTAAAATTTTAAATATTTATAATTTAAAGACCATAATTTTTCTTTTGCCATTAGATAGGAATTCACAGTAGGAGTAGTCGATCCTAAGACTTTTGATTTCAGGTAGCATACTACTAACCACCCGGGTGTTTTCTTAGGGACTTAAAAACCATAATTTTTATTTTTTAAAAAATGACTACCATATTATTTATTATTTATCAATGCAAATTAACTGCAAACCTCATGAAATATTTTGTAATATTCCCCCAAAAATTTTCTAAACAAATTTTCTAAAAAATTAGATTATAAATTATAAAATAAATGATAATTGAAATTTATCATAATTAATATTTTAATTTTTTTATTTTAAAATTAATATTTTTAATTTATAAAATTATGAAATCTTTCATTACATTATGATTATGAACATTTAAGCTTGTGTAACAGTTTTATTACCAAAATCTTAAAGTATAATATACTTTTTTTATTCAATTATTATATTATATAAAATTTTATAATCTCTTAAAATTTTATACTACTTTTTATCAAAATTAAAATTATTTAAGACATTAATGTTAATTAATCTTGAAATAAAAGACTAAAGTGTAGAGATGTCAAAATCCGATCCGCCCCGACGGGAAATCCGTTCCCTCCTCGAAACGAACGGGAAATCCCCGCCCCGTCTATAGTAATGGGAGCAGGGATGGGATTTAGTCTTCCCGGCCCGCCTCGATTCCACAAAATTAATATATATGTATTTTTTATTATAATTTCATATTACATATATATAAAAATTATTAATTTTCTTTAAAATTATATTACTAAATATTTAATTTTATTATTATTATTATTATTATTTAAATATTAATTAATAATATATAAAAATTAATATAAATATGTATAATATTTTTATCAAATTTTATATATTATAAAATTTTAATATTAATAAAATTATAAAAAAATAAATAAAATTCCCCACCTTCACCTTAAACTCAATTTATCTCGTCCCACTTTTATCTCGACTATTTATAGAGTGAAAATAAAAATTTCAAAACTCGCCGCGGCTCATACCATCGCCATCCCTGCTAAGGTGTGAATTAGAATAAATATGAGGGTTGTTTTAATAATTTATTCTAAATTATACTCCATGAAATAAAAAGGCAAAACCCTCTTTTTTTTTTTTTTTTTTTTTTTTGTCAGAGAAGGCAAAACCCTCCTTGAACCCTTTATCACCTTCATCTTTCATTTCACGAGCAGCAGTAAAGAGAAACAAAGCATCCCTTCTAAATAATGCAATTCCTCTTCCGATATATCCCCCAACATTGCCGCCGCCGCCACCGTAGTTTCGTCGACTTTGCTGCAATCAAACACCTGCGAAACCGGGGCCTCGACCATGTAGTGCAGAGGGAAAAGCATCTGAATCCTGTGCTTAACATCAAGAACCTCATAAAATCAGAGCCAGCAAAATCTCTCCCTCTCTCTGTCATCTCTCAACACAAGGACTCCCTCAAAATCCCAGTTCGCCCCATCGACTTCATACGACGATACCCTTCAATTTTCGAAGAATTTCTCCCTGGGGGAATAGGTATTCATCCTCACGTCAAGCTTACACCACAGGTACTTGATCTTGATGCTGAAGAGCAGTTAGTATATCAGAGTGAGAGTTATAAACAGGATGTTGCTAATAGACTCTTAAAATTGTTAATGATTTCTAGAATTGGTAAAATCCCTTTGAGGATTCTTGAAGATATAAGGTGGGATCTGGGTTTACCTGAAGATTATGTGAAAAGTATAGTTCCTGAATTTCCTGACTGTTTTAGAGTTATTGATAATAAGAATTTGTCTTTTGGGTTGGATTCAGATTTGGAATTGGTTTGTTGGATTGATGAATTGGCTATTTCTTTCATGGAAAAGAAGGCAACAAGTGGAAAAATGGATTACGAAAAGGGGATGCCTATTGCTTTCTCCATGCAATTTTCAAAAGATTTTGAGATGGATAAACAGTTGAAGAATTGGTTTGATGAGTGGCAAAAGTTGCCTTATTTTTCTCCATATGAGAATGCAACACACCTTGGGCCTAGTACTGATGAGTCTGACAAGTGGGCAGTGGGGGTTTTGCATGAGGTTCTTGGTCTCTTTGTTTCAAAGAAGGTAGAAAGGGATACTTTATTGTGTCTAGGAGAGTGGTTGGGGATCCGGTCAAGGTTTAAGAGAGCATTGCTTCACCATCCAGGGATATTTTACTTGTCAGGTAAGATAGGAACTTATACTGTGGTTTTGAAGGAGGCCTATAAGAGGGGATTGCTAATTGAAAAGAACCCACTGACCAATATTAGGAATCAGTATGTTCATCTCATGAACAAAGCAATTGAAGATCGTAAAGTAGTTGGTGGGCCTGGTGGAAGTAAAGAACAAGACAAGAAGACAGCCCATGAATCTAAAGAACAAAGCAAAAAAGATGATGATTGGGATAGTAGGAAGACGAATGATATGGATTCTGATTTTGAGGATGAGGATGATGATGATGACTACAAATATGATGAGGAGGAGGAAGGTGAGAGTAAGACTCATGCTGGTAGAAATTCTCCAACTAGGGGGTCAAGAGAAAATAAGAAGAAGAATTTGAATGCAAGAGGCTCTTCGTGGAATGCTGGAAGAGAAAGGTTGGTTCAGAAACACCGTGGCATGACCAAGGATAATATGCCACCAAAAGAATCTAACAGAAAAGAAATGTGTAAAGGGAATAATGTCCGTGGGAGCGCACGAGATAGGTCGACTTCCCTTAAGGGCAAGGAGAAATCACTAATGGACAAGAAAACAGCTACACAGTGAAGACATAGTTTCTCTGTTGAAACACAAAATGGGCAGGTTGGCTTCTTAACCTGA
Organism: Vernicia montana; assembly: GCA_949750685.1. Lineage (NCBI taxonomy): Eukaryota > Viridiplantae > Streptophyta > Magnoliopsida > Malpighiales > Euphorbiaceae > Vernicia > Vernicia montana. The sequence goes on from CATKHJ010236355.1 coordinate 8,014, forward strand.
TTTTGTCTTTGTCAGGATGTTTTGCTAGTCAATATAAGTTTACATATTTCAAAATTGATTTTGCGTTTGAATTAATTGATAATGCCATTATTTTTTCTTGGATTTGCATAACATATAGGGTAATTTTGTTTCTATTTGATGTTACTATAATGAGCAGATACCTTTTCCCTGCAATTATAGAATTGTTGATTTGAGACCATATCAAATAGTCAATAATAGGTAATTTGAGAACAGTGAAATGTTTATGCTAGTTCTTCTCTTCTTGCTAACACTCTAGATTTCCAATCTATAAGCCCTAAAGTAAAATGAGGCAAATGTAAAGGTGGAAAAAAAAAATTTACTCTGCCCTTCTTTGTCACACAATCTTCACATTTTTCATAGACAGTTGGGAACTAAAGATGCTTTAGTCGTGAAAAGGTTTTTATTTTCAAGTTATATAAATGCTGCAAAAACATAAACTGTGTTGATGCCAAATATTTCTGCTAGTCTAGCTTAATCTCAAGTTCAAAATTTGTTACACTGAATTTGACTGAGGAGGGCCAACTCTTTCTTCCCATTTCAAAAGCCCTGCAATGCTTAATTCTTGAAGACAGATCATTCGATTTTCCATACTTCTGTGTGAACGGATTAAGGCTTTGATATTGAACATGCTGAGCTGTCTTCTTACTAGTACTCTTATGATGGCAAAACTTGAGCACATGATGGATTTTTAGGTTTGGTTTAAATAACAAGGGGCCTCGCTTTTAGAGATTGATTGAGGATTAAATAAGTGATAAAGATAAAAACATTTTGTATTGCTCTGTTAAGCAAGTTAGACAATATATGCTCATGGTCTCATGGTCTTGATACATCAAACTCAGGCCCCTATTTGGTCTGAATCTATAAAAAAATAATTAGTGATTTTCCAATTTCATAGATATGTATATAATTGAATGATGATATTGTGTTGCCTAATAGGCATCAATTAAAGAAAAGGCAACATATATGTAAATATGGAAGTATATTACATTAATTTTAGCAAGCGTTTGTTTCAGTTGTTGTAAACAACAATTAGCTAATGGGCTCGTAAACAACTATTTTAGTCTGACTTGGTCCTTTCATTTTCTCTCTCTCAATTTGCAAACTGGTGGTGTTTTAGTAGTAGAGAGGCCCACCTCTTGGTATGATTCTTACCAATTATAAAATATACTGCATGAATGATATATATATATATATATATATATATATATATATATATATATATATATATATAATCAAATATGAAAAAAATTCCACAAAGGTAAGGATTGGTAGGAGCATATTAGGCCTGCCGACAATGGTTTGTGTTATTAATCATTTAGCATATCAATAACAACTAATGATTGGTTTTACTAAAACTTAATATTACTAGCTATCAACTATCAGCTTTTGACTGCTAGGCTACTGGTTATCAATAACAATTTTAAGTTGTTAATTGCGGCGGGAGATTTGAATTAGTTTATCGAAGTATTAAGACGAGTAGCAATGGTGGCTGGTACTTGAATATTGGTTCAAATGACAAAGACAAATTAAAATAATCAGTTCATTGGAATTAGATCCAATTCTTTGATAAGGTTCTTAGTGCAAGTAGAAGAGGCTTGAAATTAACTTGGATGCTGTGAAAGAACTAGATAATTTGAGAAGAATAAATTAGTAGGATGATAACTTTTTTTTTTTTGTCAATAACATGACTTTTCCAGTTCTAGGAACTTTTTTACAACATTTAATGTCTCCAAAATGAATTTTATTTTCAATCAACTTTTAATTTTTAGTTTTTTCTAAAGGTTGTTCAATGTACAATGCTTCTTACATAATAAGGCTTTGAGTTACAGACACAACTTTTTTCCTCCTTTCATTGCAAGGAGCTGTTGAGTGTAGGACCTCTAGAGACACAGAAATCTTACCATGGCATTAGTGGTGGAGCTAGGAGAAGGAAGGGTCATGATTCCCCTAGCCCAACTTAAGGAAAAGATTTGGTCTCCACCACAGTGCACCAACTCCTACCCTCTTTAAGTTGTTTGACAAAAAAGAAGAAAACATGGTTGTATGAGCTCTTCGAGCATCTCTTGATAAGGCAAATTGCTGAACATAATTGATGCAGTCCCCTCATCTAATGTAAAGTAATTTTTCTAAATCTCTGCTATTTTAACTGATATATGGCTGCATAGATTTAAATTGTGGTCGCGGTCACTTTCGTGGTCACGGTTGCATGTAATGGTTACAGGGTCATCACGGCCATAACGTAATGTTAACGGCTAACCGCTACGCAATTTACCACAAAAAATTGCAAATTGAGAAATATTCATATGTCACTAAATTTAAGAGTTATAACTAATTAATAAGCATAATATCCTATAAATAAAGACTACATGTATAATTTTTGACAAAAATTAATAATTTAGATAATTAATAAGCATAATTCACATATTTTTTTAAAAAAAGGCTAACAGACTCCATAATGGCTGTTACACCGTTATATAACGGCCGTTAAGTTTACATTTTTTTTGGGGTGTTATATAACCCATAAAGGTAACGGTAAGGCAAAATACCGTTACATAATGTAACGGCGGTTATTTAAATCTATGTATGGCTGTTAAATGAAACTCCCTTTAACAATAGAACTTCTAAAATAATTAGTTTTCTAAGTGTAAATTAAACCTCTTCTATATTAGTTACTCATGGTTATTGTTGATTGAAATGGCCTCCAAATGATCAAGTGCATGTAAAATTGTTTGTTATTTGACATTATAAAATTAGAGTAAGGAGCTTTTCCTATTGATTTGATTAAAGAAAAAAAGTTGATCTGTTAGACATGCAGGTCTGTGTTGGATGCATCATCAATTATGCAAAAACTCAAGATGTCCAGTAGTGCTACATAGATGAAATATCACATCGTTTGCCATTGTTTATGACCATGAAGATTGGTCACTATTTGAGACACCAGCATGTAATGGTTTACAGTTGGCAAGTCTCAAGAATATGTTGCTGATGCTTGTGGATCACTAGATGCCGTGATCAAGAATTTGAAATGATCTTTCACTGTTCCTCGCCTCTTCTCCAATCTCAAGAAAAAGCACCGTGCTTTCAAGGCCTACTTTGCTCTGATTTGAGGCTGCTATTCAGATAATTTTTTTTTTCCTGTAAGGTGGGTTATAGAAGTCTTTCCCTGTTTTGATTTCTTATTCATTCCCTTTTTTGGGCTTGAAAAGATAGTGAAATTTATATGCTTAATGTAAATTTTCAGATTGCTTTCTTATTTACAACTATATATTTGGTGTAGTTACCTGTATTGCTGTGGCATGTTGTGATTATGCATGGCATTTGAGATGATATATATATTCTTTATGCAAACTTCTCCTTGTTAATAGTTCTATACTTTGGCTATTTTATCATAATAATCTCTTCTTTTGCTCGTCTGTCTGTCAGCTATGTAGATTTCTTTTGTTGCTCTGGCATCCGTAGAACATTGTTAGAAACATTTGTTGGCTATGCATTCATTAGACTTTGTTTGAAGCAAACATAAAATGGAGAATGGATAAGCAGCCAGCTTGCAGGGATGGGATATAGAGAGGGCTAGTCAATAATTTTGTCATCCAGATAAGATGTTACATATTAAAATAGTTGAATGCTTAATCAAGAGTTATCTTAACTCTCAATTAAGCAGCTAGCAACACGATTGATTTTCCTCATGAACAATCAGGTACATGATATGCTGATAAATGCTGAATTAACTTTTCATATTGCAGGTTTCAATTCAAGTGAATGGCAGAGGAAGTTTAGGTTGAGATACTGCAGTAAAACATGGATAAGATTAGGAGTGTCAAAACATGTTGGTGAGTCGTGTTCGTGTCGGATTGATATATTCAAGTGACACGATTAGGGTCAACACGAACACGATCCATTTATTAATCGTGTCACCCTAACACGACACGAAAATTAAACGGGTTACACGAATACGACACGTGTAACCTATTTATTTAATTGAGGCATATATGAGTCATGAACCCGACATAATCCATTTAACCTGTATAATATTTATAATCTGAAAAATATAATATATTTATTACATAAATTAACTGTAATATTATCTATAAATCAAATTATGATTAAAATTGTAAATTCATTAAAAATTTCATATTTCATATCTTTTTCAAACATTCAAATAAACACCATCAAATAAATTTAAATAAAATTTTGTTTATTTTTGATTTTTTTGTTATTTTATTTTTGTTATTAATTTTGTTTGTCTCTTCTAATACAATATAAATGACTATTTTAACCTTAATATTACTGAAAAATATACAGGCTATAAAATGGGTTGGGTTGAATTGATATTATCCAACACGACACATAAAATTAAACGGATTGTACCGGTTAGCGTGTTAACTCGTTACACGACTCATTTAAGCAGTATCATAAATGGGTCAACCTGTTTATCGACACGGACCTGTTAAATTTCTACCATAGCACGAAAATTTTTCGTGTTTGGCGAATCGAATTAGCGTGTCATCACCTTTTTTGACACCCCTAAATAAAATGTTAAAACAGGCTTCCATTTTGTATCAGTGATTTTTTTTTCCCTCGCTTTTATGAAACTGGAGACAAGGAAGTTGCTGATTTATCACTGGGAATTTCCTATGATTAGTTTTTTTTATGGCATACTCTCTTTGATGCTTGGCTTGTAATCTACTATACTTGCTGTACTATATTAGAGAATATAAATTCAGTGATAAAGAAGTTGTTAGGAAAGATTAGCTGAATCATTATAAAAAGATGATTTGAATTCAGTGCATTCTGACAGTTTTATATTCTGATTTGACCAGATTAATAGTCAAGAATTTCAAAATCTCTTTTCTGTGTTTTAGAAGTTCTCTCTAAACGGTGATTCATCCGCATCCGGCCTGGAACCAATGGTTCCAGGATCTATTCCCGTGTTTGTGGGAAAATTTAAGTATTATTGGTATAAGTTAAATTGACTTTGTGCAGCAAATATTTTTGAATATAATCCCGTATCCGCATTATATATTAATGTAAATATGCAAGTGATTCTATCCCAAAAAAAAAAAAAAAAAAAGAAAAAGAAAAAAGGTTCTCTCTAAACGAATAAGAAAGGTAGATGCTTTTTGCTGCCTGGGAGTAAAAGCATGAACTAGTGCAACTTGATTCTGTCAAAAGTGTTTTTGACACTGAAAATGACATGAAATTTGAAGAAGATTACTATTAGCACATGATAAGATGGTTCAGGACAATTGTTTCTTCAAGGTTTGGCATTGAATCACTTCATGGACTCTAATGTGGTGTTTGGTAACATGAATATGTTAAAATCTGAGTCTTTTTTCTTTAAGAATTTCTAATATATTAAAAAAAAAAAAATTACACCTGCAATTAAAAATAATAATAATAATAATAAAAAACTATATTTACCTAAATGAAAAACAGGAGATATTAAAGCATTTGGTTTCTCTTTTAAATCTTTGGTTGAAAATGGTAATTTATTATTATTATCATTATTATTATTATTGTTATTATTAGGGCAAATACTCCAGCAAGAAAGAGGGTCAGCAACTCAAAGAAAGTGCCCTTTTAATGTTTGGCCTTTTAGAGCCATAGCCATGTGAGCCCTCCCAAGATCTTCACTTTAAAGTTAGAACAAAATCATCCCCAACCAACGGAATAGGCACAAGACACCAATTAAAAATAAAAAAATCTGACTTCTCTGTTTGTTTTCTTATACATTAGCCCAAATATGTCCGTACATATGGGCTCCGGTATTGTATTTGTAGGGATGCTGGGATGGTGTCCTTAACTAAGTCCTCTTACTTTTTTTTTTTTTCATGGTTTTTGATAGTGATATTTGATGTTCAGTAGCACATACTAATTCATTGGTGCATCAGATACACAACTGTACCTAAAGAATTTGGACTTTTGGATGGTCAAAATATGATTTTGGCCATTCATTTTGGTGAAAATATCCATGTGACATTTATATTAGTGAAAAAAAAAAAAAAAAATCCATGTGACATTTATAATTATGATTAAGATAATGGAACTCAAATTTAAATTTATTTGTGTAACATGATTATTCAATTTCTAAAAGAACATATTTTCACTATTAAAAATTGTCGATTTAGCGAATACATAGACTTAATAGCTAACTTACGACTAATTAATTAGTAATTAAAAAATGGAGATGGAAAGAATGTTGGAAGATAGCGATTAATTTGCGATGAACTAGTCGCTAAAAATGCCGCCAAAAAATGACAGAACATTTAGCTACTAACCTCTAGTCACTGGTAAGTCGTTAACTGTCAACTATAGTGGAACGAGTCGCTAAAATGAGACTGGTAAAATGAGAGAGTTATAATTTTGATAATGGAAAAGATTTAGCAAGTAAATGTAGTCGCTAATTTGCGACTAATGTTAGCTACTAACTGTAATCGCCAAACATCATTTAAATAAACGGTAGTCACAACAATCGTTTTTAGGTTTAGCGACTATCATTTGTAGTTGCTAAATTTTTTAGGTTAAAAACTTCCTCTCCATTTCATTTGCTTCTCTCTCTATTTTATTCTCTCTCTCTCTCTCTCTCTTTCTCTACCTATGTTGCCGCTGGTACACCTAAAAGCAATCACCGTCGGTGCTCTCTCTCTCTCTCTACCTGTGCTGCCGTTGGTACACCTAAAAGCAATCACCGTCGGTGCAGTTCTCACTACTGGTACACATCGATCTTCCAACACCGCCAGCGGCAAGTACACGGTATATTCTGTTTTTAATTAATTTCTTTTTTTTGTTTATTTGTTTTTTCTCAATCGGTTCTCTTTCCGGTGTAGGAATCGTTCGCCGTCTCCGTCATCCCCGTCCCCGTCCTTGTATTTTTCAGTCACCAAAAAGGTAATCCGTGTTAATTTCTGGTTGGTTATATATATTTATATATATGTATTTTTTTTTTCTGTTTTGTGTTTTTTTATATATATATTTTCTATTTTGTGCTTTTTTATTTTTTTATTTTTTTTAATTAGCTATATATATATATATATATATATATACACACACACACCTGAAATTATTATTATTAAGTAGTATTTTAGTTTAGTTAAATTTTAGTTATCGATTTGGCAAAATTAATATATAAAATTAAAAATTAACTACAAATGCATTAGTTTATTATAGTGAAATTAATTTTGATTTTGGTTATTAAGTAGAAATTAATAATATGAATTATTTAAGTAATATATATATATATATATATATTAGTTTGGTATAATAAAATGAAGTGAAATCAATAAAATAGAAGTTATTAAGTATAAAAATTAATATTTATATGAATTATTGAGTTAATTAATTTTAGTTTTAGATTAATAAATTGAATATATAAAAAATATAAAAATAGTACAAATATTAATTAGTTTATAGTATAAATTAATTAATAAAATTAAGTGTGTTTTTTCTTTTGTTGATAAATTTAGCATATTAATTTATAGTTGAGATTGTTGAACTTTGTGTGATTTTTACATAAAGAGTTGAGATTATAAAGATGAACATATTGGAAGTATTATTTTATTTGTAAGTTGTGTTAATTTATAAGAGTACGTCGTAGGTATAGCTGGTACTCTGCCAGATTTTAGTTAAAATATATTGTTAGGGTTAATAAGATATATATATATGGGTCACATTAATATTATAATTATAATTAGGTTAATATTATTAATGAGGACGATATTTATCTGCGCGTTGTGGGTAATGCAGAGAAGGGCAGCGTTTCATCTACTGGATTGGAAGTCGATGCGTTGATTATCAGGCTGGCAGCTTTTCCCAACCAACACAGTCCCCCCGTTGACTGAGGACCTTGTTCAACAATTGATTCGGGAGGAAATTCAAAGAGAGTTTCAGTTGCAGTTCACCGACTTCTCATCTTCATTCAACGCAGTGCTGCAACAGGTTCGGGAAATATTTACTAATAATTTGCGTCCTCCACCGCCTGTTCTTGATCCCACAGATGAACATCCAACTATTGACCCTCATCTTGATCTAGCTGAAGACCCTCTAGACGATGATCCGCCCACCTATCAGCCATGAACT
>CATKHJ010236416.1:0-10479 GCA_949750685.1 Vernicia montana
AATGGATGATGTGGATTATTATAGTAATGTGTTGGGGTTCTGATCTGGGAATCGTATATGCATGATTGGATATAGTATAGTATTGGGTTCTACGGGTTTTCGGTGGCCTTACGCCTACCCATGCCCTAGGACCGTCGCGGCTCGTAAGTTAAATCGGGTCGTGACATTTCCTACCTTGTACAACAAGCTATCTATTGTACCCTTGAAGACCTTCAAGGATCTATATAACTTGGATTTGCAACTAGAAGAGGTCGACTATGATAGAACTAGGCCACAAAGTGCCAGATGTAGAGATCAGTCTGAACATTAGGCAGTTGACAGCTCTATTGAAACTTCTAATGTCAATATGGTTAAGGCTCCTAAGTTTTCTTAACATCGCCAGCCCATGTCAATTATCTTGGAAAGGCTTATAAAGTGCAACATCCTGCAACCTTTGGACCCTACCCTACTGCTAGATCCTCTTCCAAAGAAGTTTAATGCAAACCTGTATTGTAGCTTCCATCAGGTGACAGGACATGACACAAATAAGTGCAGAAGGTTGCGTGATGAGATACAAAACCTCATAGATGATAAGACGATCCCATATTCGGAACACCGTGTAAAATGAGATTGATTGATGTGCTTTTATCATTGCTAGCGGAGCTTTTGTTGACTTGATTCCAAAGGAGGCAGCAGGAGTCCTCAGAAAATAATATGGGTCAAGTGATTTCGGTGTTTTATTCCCTCTTAAACAATAATTATTTTTTTTTAATAAAGTTAATTCAACCCTGGATGTATTCTCTTAATCATTCTTCTTGCACCTCTGAGTTTAATTTGATTACGATTAAAACTGGGGACATAATGTTACATATGATGAGAGAGTGAGAAAAACAAAAAGAAAGGTAAGAAAAACAAAGCAAACAAAGCAAAAAATGAGAGAGAAAAGGAAGAGAGATGTTGGGATACCCTGCCCTTACCCACCCCGAGTTCAATACCACCTCAAATGGACCATCCTTAGAAACGTCCTTAGCAATAGAAGGCCAACATCCTTTAGTTAAAAATCACTTTGAATAAGGCAAAAACATCAAAAAAAACCTTGACTTGAAAAACTTGGAAGGAGAGTACCCTTCTTTCCTTGAAAACCCATAAATTGAAGACCAAAGGGAGGATCAATTCCTTATTCCCTAAAAGCCTAGCCATCAAGAAATGAAAAGCCAACTAAGCCAAAAGTCCAAACACCTTTTTTGGGTAAAACGCACCAAAAATCACTAAACTTTTAGTGATTTTCTGTTTTGATCACTAAAGATTAATTTATTACAGAATTGTCACTAACTTTTAATTTTTTTTTCACAGGCAAGTCACTAGGCATTTTCAGACCAAAAATTGGACTGAAAGATGATGTGGCATTTTTTTAACAGAGTGACGTGCCATTTTTTAATGACATGGCATAGCTGCTCAGATGACAGGGTGACGTAGACATGCCACATCATCTTTCAGTCTAATATTTGGTCTGAAAATGCCTAGTGACTTGCCGGTGAAAAAAAAAATAAAAGTTAGTGACATTTCTGTAATAAATTAATCTTTAGTGAGCAAAACAAAAAATCACTAAAAGTTTAGTGATTTTTGGTGCGTTTTACCCCACTTTCTTTGCTTAGGATATGAACCAAGACAAAACTAAAAGTCCATCATCCAAGGTAGTTGAACTTCTCTAGGGGCAAAAGATTTGCCAAAAAACATCTCTCAAAGAAAAAGGAAGAAAGAAAAAGAACAAGAAAATAATCCCTCAAGGTGTCCCCCATTGTTACCTAGACAAAAGTTAGGGATGTGAGTGAAAATATTTGGCTAGAAAACCTGAAATGGACAGTCAATAACAAATGTAATATTTGATTCCTAAGGCAATTGTTTTCTTATTAAGCAATGAGATGCATGCTAGGGACGAAAGAGGAATATGACTATGGTGATGAAAATATTTTATGGAAAGCGAATTCAAACAATTTAGATTGGGAAACTAAGGTCTAATGACACTTGCTTGGTTGAGTTATCCCTCAAATGATGATTGATAAGTCTTTGGAGGATTGATCAAACACTTGGATAATGAAAGGTGGAGGGATGAATTGATTTGTAGAGTCTTGGTCGAATTAGTTATTCCTCAGGGGGGCATGCAATGAAGTGGGATGCAGTTTTTGAAATTTCATGAAGGTTTGAAAGTGGCTTACAAGTTCTCCAAATGAGGTAAGTATCTGGTAAAGTATTCAGCCTGGGGGTAATGTTTTTTATTGCTTGGGTTGGTTTGCAATCAAATAAGAAAAGAAAAAAAAAAGAAAAAGAGATAGCTGACTAAACTGAAAACCCGAAAGGGTGGTTTAAGTAAAAATTATAGGGAGCTTGTCGAGTTGAAAACCTAAAAGGGCGGCTCGAGCAAAATTAGAGTCCAAAAAAAGAATAAAAAAAAAAGAAAAAAGAAACAGAAGAACAAAAAAATGATGAAAGAAAAGAAAGAGATTTGATTGTAAACCTTCAGCTATAGGGTTGAGGTCTTGTAGGCTTGTTTGATGATGCTACTTCGATTTTGAAGACGAAAGGTTCTTGATGCAATATGACAAAGCATATTCTACACTTGAAGTGGGTTTGGACTAATTGTAAAAGTGTTGCATACAATCATGTAGGAAGTAGAAAATGTGTGCCATATGCATCATGCTAAGAAAAAGAAAATAATTAGAAAGAAAGTGGAACATTTGCATCATAATGAGTGTTAGCATTTTTACATAAGCATACTATGTCTTGCAGCCAATACTAAAAGAGCGTGAAATGATGGAAGATGCAAAAGAAGGCAACCTCAATGGCACGGTCTCAATGACCAGAAGATGATAAAGCAACAGTAATGGCATAATATCAATGGCCAGTTGATAGAGACATGGAAGGAATGAAAAAGATGATGAAAAGCACATCGACATGAACACAAGAGCGAGGTTGCAAGGACATGATCATAATGTAGAATGTCAGGGCTTCCCAATAGAAGTCAGAAAACATCCAATAAAATAAAGAGTTATGAAGAGAAATTTACAGAATCAGAATTACATAAAAAAATGAAATGAATGAAATCCCACCAACGAGGCAAAATTGTTGATGAAATGAGTGAAATCTCGTCAAAGAGGTGAAGTTGTTAGGTTAAAGAAATCCAACAAAGGTAAAATCCCGCCAAAGAGGCGAAGTTGTTGTGTTAAAGAAATCCAATAAAGGTAAAATCCCGCTAAAGAGGCGAAGTTGTTGGGTTAAAGAAATCCAACAAATGTAAAATCCCATCAAAGAGGTGAAGTTATTGGATTGAAGAGATCCAGAAAGATAAAATCCCACCAAAGAGACAAAGTTATTGGGTTAAAGGAATCTGACAAAAGACAGGATGTGGATCAAAGCAATCAAGCAAGAAGTTCAAATTTAGCGAAAGAGGTGAAATCATTGGATTAAAGGAATCTCACAAAGTCTGCCAGAACAAAGAGTTCAAGCAAAGGGAGCTCGGCTGAAATCAAGCGATTCAACCAAGTTAGTATGTGTGTGTTGTGTTCGACTAATATCATGCAATTTAGTCAGTGTGTGTGTAGGGGGAAAATTAAGTTGGAGTTGGTTCGTACTTTGCCTTACTTTGTGAAACAAAATAAGCCAAAGTGGGTGCAAACCGTTTCAACCCTGGAGCCCGATGATGAGAAACGGTTTGCTTTTGCTTGGAGGTTGATTCACAATTTGGGTTTTGGGTTAAATTGAAAATAATTTGAAAAATGGTTTAATTTGGACTTCAATTGGAGTTTTTTAGTTTTAATGTATTAAATCTTTGAAATTTAGAGGATCAAAAAGCTTTTAAAATATATTTTTAATTAAAAATAAAAAAAAGAAAAATAAATAGATAATCAATGGAAAAAAACCTAACAACTAAAAAATCATATAAATTCATTCTTTTCTCCATTTTTGAGGGGAGGCCATTTTATTTCCTAATCTAAAAAACTACTTCTCTGAATTTCGAAAACTCTTTCTTAATTCTTTCAAAGACCATTTTCAAACAAAAAGAAAAAAGAAAACACAAAAGTAAAGAAACCTAAGAACTATTGTGAATCAAGAACAAGTAAGAGTAAGGTATGGTTTAATCTGTTTGCCTGAGGGCTAAATCCTCACCTACCAAGGACTCCCATTGCATCAAATCCTTCAATGGGTTTGATTTAGCCAAGGGATAGATAGTTTAAAGGAGGATTTTTAATTTAATTGCTCTTTATTTGTTTTATTTGAATATTGTTATATTCACCATGTTCATCATCATATCTATCTTAATTCCATGTTTGATCTTTTGTTTATGTTGTTTAATTTGATGCTTTAATCATCTTGGGTGAATTGGAATCAATTAAGACCAATTCTTAATTGATTCCTTATTCAACTTCCATTTAATTTAATTATTTGCATCATTTGGTGTTCTTCATGTTCTTATTTTTTTTTATCATGTTTAACCTTTTGTTTAATGCATATTTCCATTGTTTAATTGTTATTATTGTTAATTCATGTAAGAAAGAAGGGATTAAGACTTGTTCTTAATCAAACCTTTCTCCTATTTCCATTAATTTGGTGTTAATCATGTTATTCATGTAAAATATGTTATTTATTATTTATTGTGTTCATCACATTATTTGTTTTAAATTCTATGTTGAATCCTTTGTTTTCCATCTTTCCTTTTTGTTTTATATTTATATATATTTAATTCTAATGGAAGGAAAGGGTTAAGATAATCTCTTAATCAATTTTCAATCCTATTATATTAAAGTGTGTTCATATGTTTTGCTTTTCTATTTATTTGTTTAATTAATTGTTGTTTGATGACTTGATTCTTTGTTTAGATTCGTAGTTTATGCCATCTAAGATATTTCTTTACTATTTAATTGAATTTCAAAACTCATTGCATGCTTAGAATTAATTCAATTTCAATTTAATTACAACTTCTTGCTTTTTGGTGTTCTTGGCATGTTTCCATTGATTTGCTTCATTCGACTCCCTTTTTGTATGTTTTGGAGTTTGTTTTTGTGTTTTCTAACATTTGGAGGTCATCCCCAGAGTGCCCAATCGAAGGAAATCGAAAGGGGAATGGATATCGGAAGAAATATGGGAGAAAAGATGAAAGTGGAGCTAGAAATCCAGCAATGGACCGATGCCCCAGGCACGCGCCCACATAATGGGTGCATACCTAACTATGGGTGCACGCCCCAAACATCCCAGACAACCTCTAGTATTTTGGCCATAACTTGAGCTACAAACCTTGGATTTGAATAATTCAAGATGAGTTAGAAAGATAAGAGACAGAGCTACAACTTTGGCCATTTGCAATCCAAAATTTGGCCTTGAATCTATTTCCTTAGTTAAACTAGGATTATTTCTTTTCATTTCAATTATTTTGCAAGGGTTGTAATTTAATTTCCCCCTCTTCTTTAATTTTAGTTTAATTTAGACTTAAGATTTAAATGAATGCTCATATAGACACAACTTAGTAACCAAAGGACTGATACATGAAATTGAACCTAAAATGAATCAAATGCATAGAGTGGCATGATGAATTTAGGTTGAATAATTGGTTAATTAATCAATTAGTGTACATGTTTAGGTTGTTGTTTGCGCCTTCAATTATTGAACATGTTTCGTGCAAGCATGATGCTATTGATGAATAAAATTAATAGAAACAAAGCATGTTTAGGTTGCAAATGAGCTAGGATGGCAAGTGACATAATAGAAATCCATCAAATGACTAAGGCATGACAATCGGTAAATCCAAGTACTAATATGGCTAAGCATTGTTTGAGGGATGTAATTATATTAAATAAAGCACCATATGAATTGAAGTGATCGGTGTTGTGATATATGTCATATAAATAGCCCAAATAAACTGATGAAAATATGCATTAACGATACCAAACAGTGGAAGCCAACCTTATAACTGAGCGACCTGGGTGCCTAACACCTTCCCAGGAACGTACGTAAATTTCTTACCCATAATCTCTAAATAAGGTGATTAAGTAATAAGCTAGGGATCCTAGTCACAATTTTCCTAGTTTTTAAAAACTAGGTGGCGACTCCATTCTCCCTTGGCGTTAATCTCCTAATGTTCTATTGAAAAGCAATGCAGAGTCCATCCAACTATAGCTAAAAATCTAGTCGCAACACCATTGTTAGACGTGGTGAAGATTAAAGAGAAAAAGATGATGATTTGAGAGATTGGGGTTGTGACTAGTGAGTGAATTGAACTAATTTTTATTTTTTAGTGATTTAATTCCCACGCGCATGAGAGAGGAAGCATGTGGCAAAAAAAATATTAAAAATGATAATTTAGGAATCCACGTCAGCTAGTCATTATGGTAGCTGATGGAAACAAGACAAAAGGACCATGCGGATACAAAAGTGCATAGTTTGAGGATTTTTATGTCCGATTTTTTAGATGGAGGACCACAAAATGCATTAGTCATTTATTGGAAGATGACGGGTGAAATTTACCCTGTACATGTGAGTGGTGTGTGAGGTCCACCCACGCATAAAAAATTCGGCCAAGGTATAAAAATAAGGGAGGGAAGTGAAATTTTTGAAAGTAATATTAAGATAGAAATTGAGTTATTGGAAAGTGGACCCCACTTTCCACTAGCACAATATTTTATGCCTTAAGCTAGAGCCATTGAACCTAAAATAAATCTATCACCCATTATGCATTAAAATAATATTTTATGAGGTAAGGTTTCTTGAAGAAGCCATTTACTCCCAACCCTCTAATCTACTTGATCAAATCCTAGCCATTCATTTAAATGAAGACTAATTGATATACACCAAAATAATTAACTCCATTCTTGCTCATTAAAACAAACTTTTCTCTCATTTTCTCTCTAAGAATTTTGACACACTCATCTCCTCTCAAAGATTAAGAGCTTCAAGGTAAGATCCTTATAAAATCAACTCCTTTCTTCATTTTAAGTATGTACATCTTGAATTATTCTTGAATATTTCCAAGTTCTTCCTTCTTCTTTTCATTGAATGGTTTTGCCTCCATTGGTTTTTTTTTGAGGTTTTCATTTAATTCAAATTATTGATAAATAATGGTAGATGATCATGAAAAATGATGATTTGAGCATAAAATGTATGATAGAACTTGATTTGATCTTGCGCTTTGAACTTAGGATGCTAAATCTGTATCTATAGAGATAGAATTTGAGGAAGTGTTAAACATAAAAGTTGTATTATTATATCTCAAATATAGGCCTATAAAATGGTTTGATGAATTTTTTTGAGGATAACGAGATATTCTTCCTATAAGAAAATTGACCTAGAATTAGGATTAGTGAGCGTTCCGAAATTGATTGAGCTAATTGAGGACTTATTAGACAGAATTTCGAAGTGACCCAAACATCACAGTTGTATATATATACCTTAAGTATAAGCCTATGAAATAAATTCATGAGAATTTATGTACACAAAGATATATCTTGTTCAAACTAAAACTGACATAGATTAGAGATTCAATAGACAATTCAAATTTAAGCAACAGAATTGATGACTTTAAAGGCATAATTATGCTAAACATAAAACATAAGAAATGATCACTAAAATGTTTTGAAACTATTTGTAAAAGGAAATTGTAATTAGATGTATATATTTTGAGTTATACTTAAAGGAATGTGATGGCATCAGTCTGCCCCTACAATAGAAATAGAACCGGATTAGAATTGTCACCATGTTTTTTGTAGGTAAAATTTTAATCCCAAGTTTTGATATATTAAATTTTCATATGTATAATTTGATATTCAAAAAGAATCAACTTATTTAGATTAGTAAAGCATGATAAATGACAAAACAAGGTCACAAGGTCAGATTGTGAAATTGGGTAATATAGAAGTATGATGTTTTAATGTCACCACTTGGGGAACCAATGAATCCTCTCTATATAAATGCAATGAATGATGATTAGTGAGAAGGTTGAATATTGAATTATGTATATTTATTAGATATGAATTTAACTTGAGAAATTAATTGAATAATAATTAAGATCTTTGCATAGTATCCTATTTGATCATATTAGATCATTAGAGATTTGACTTCTTGATTTAAGTTGATTATTTGAATTGCCATAAAGTAAACTTATTTGACTTGGTTAAAGTTTTACCATTTCGCCTATATGGCCATCTTGGAATGTAGAAATTGTAATTTATTATTTGATAATTATTATGTATGTAATCCTCCCATGAAATGACTTATATGAAATGATATTGAAATAAACAAGTGAACAATGTGAATTGAGAGTATACACCCTAGGCCATTCAGCCATTGCATGATATTGAACATGGATGTACCTTAAATTGTAATATGTGTACATTTATGCTATGTGTGATGACTTGAACTCATATTAAATGATTGGTATGTGTTAGATGTAGACTTAGTAGTACAAGAGTTAGGATTAGAGTAGTTAAGTTGACTAAGTATTTAATGGTACTCAATTGAATGACTTAAATGGTATGGTTCATTGTAAAACCTAAAGAAAAAGATAAGGAAAATGTTTCGGAGACCAAGGAGCATCACTTTTGTTTGTGTTAAGAGCTTGTGCTAAAAGCAAAGGAAGTTGATGTCACGACCCAACTTTCGAGCCCCGACGGTCCTAGGGTATGGGTAGGCGTAAGGCCACCGAAAATCCGTAGAACCCCGTACTAATATATATCTAATCATGCAAACAACTATTCCCATAACAGAACCTCAAACACATTACTATAATCAAACCACATCATCCATACATTAAATGTATGCCATTAATACAATACGATAATATATCATATATTACAGTCCCAAAATGAATATACAGAATTGAACCATCATAAACATCTCAATATCACAATGACCATGGAACTCTAAACTTGACTCTTGGAAATACATACTCATTATGATATAATCAAAATGACAAAATGAAAACAAACAGAGTAACCCCCAAGCAAGAAGATGTAGCTTGAGTTTTACCTCGTCAGAACTTCTATAGCACCTGAAAAAGATAAACCACTATGGGGTGAGATATAAATCTCAGTGAATACACAATAGATCAATATGTTATGCCGGCTAGAAACAATATAGAATATGCAAATAGAATAGCTTCAAGGCTTTTTAGGCAATATAAACAATTAGATACTCAAAATTATCACAATGAAATTCATTTATGAAATCAATGAATAGATCCAATGAATAAGCAATTAAGCACAATTTACTTTATTTTAGTAGAAATTATAAATTCAAGAACGGTATGTTCCCATTCACATATAGATCGAGTGTCGGCTAAAAGCTTCGCACACTCATCACAATAATTTAAGTGGAAAACTGATCAGGTTTCCCGGCTAAGACCACCCTTCCTAGCTAAGGCGGATACACTATCCCTATCCGTCGGGCCTTCTTTACCATGTGCATATGACTGATGTATACCCCACATCAGATGGGGATTTCTGCTTTAGATATCATATAACATTTCACAATTGATAACATTAAGAATTCAATAACAATGGTACTCATTAAGGAGTAACTGTTTCAATGTGCTATCATTATATCAATAAACAATAGACCAAAGGTTTCAATTTGGTATTTCAACATATTGGGTTCATGAATAAATGTCGATGGAAAGTAAGTTCAATCAAGTAATCCAATGAATTCAATGAATGTATGAATATACAATGGGCTGACGCCCATAACATATTGACTATTATGTACTTACCTTAGGACTCCTTTGCTCCTATTCAACACAAACAGAAACGATGATCGCTCGATTCCTCTTGTTCCTTGTCCTTGGGTTCTACATGAACCATTCTAATAAACCACAATTAGATCATCATTTCCTAACTTATCTATAGAACCATAAAACATTCTAATCCCCATACTTGTAGTTCTATACTTAGCATAAAATCACATATCAATCATCAATAAACGATTCAAGAATCAATTCACATACTTTCGTTATTGGGTCGATTAGACCTTGAACTAATGTCTATTTCATTCTCAATTACAATCCACATTGATCATGTATGACAAGTTAGCATGCTAATGATTGAAATTAAAGTATGTAGAAATTAGGCATCCCCAATAGGTACGCCCAGAGGGTACGCCCGTACCCAAAGATTGCCAGTAGAGGTAATGGTACGCCCAGGGGTATAGGCGTACCCTTGTCCATGCCCTTCCTTTGCCTCACAGAATGAATGGTACGCCCAGTAACACGGGCGTACCTTTATTCTGGGTAGGTTTTTCCCGAGAAACCTTCAAGTTGCTAAAGAAAACATACCCATTTGGCATTCAAAGCAAAATCACTTCCAAATATGCAATTTATGTAAAGTTAAACTCATTTTATCACTCAAAACTTAGATCAACCAAAGAATCTTTATAACCCATCTTTGATCAACTCATTATCACCAAAATGAGAAATCTTGAAATCCATTTCTTCAAAGTAAGAAAGTTCAAAACCCATTTTGT
>CATKHJ010236427.1:0-27608 GCA_949750685.1 Vernicia montana
TTTCATTTATATGCAATCACCATACTCATTTACTTATTCACATATACACATACTTGTTGAATTTAATCATTAATTCAACAATTAAACATATCATTATAACCATTAATTTAATCACATAATCATGGAATCAATTTCATCGTGAAATCATTTGTTCATAAGGTTAGGGTATTACACCAGTAAATCTTGCAACTGTGCTTTCAACTCTTTCAGTTCCGTAGGTGCCATTCGATAAGGAGGAATAGACACTGGTTGTGCACCTGGAAGAAGTTCAATATTGAACTCTATCTCCCTCTCTGGTGGCAATTCAGGCAATTCATCAGGAAACACATCCGGAAACTCACTAACTACTGGTATTTGATGAACCTCAGTAGGAGTGTTCCGTGTGTCCACCACATGTGCCAAATACCTCTTACATTCTTTTCTCAATAGCCTTCTCGCTCCAATAATAGATATGAGATTAGAAGGAACATCACTTCTATCTCATTGATACACAAATGCATCTTTCCCATTTTTCTTGAACTCAATCTTCTTCTCATAACAATCAATGTGTGCATGGTGTTGAGACAACAAATCCATGCCAAGAATGACATCGAACTCTAACACCTATAATTCTATCAAATTACTCGAAAGCTTCCTCCCGTTAATCTCTACTACATATGTAGGATACTCATGATGTATATCTATGATTTCACCTAGGGGAGTAGATACTTCTAAAGGGACTTGCATTCTCTCTATATTCTTTCCTATCTTCCTGCAAAACATGGTGACACAAAGGAATGTGTGGCACCAGAATCAAATAAGACTCGTGCATATATGCCTTAGATAGGAATAATACCTGTCACTGCAGTGCTAGCTGCTCTAGCTTCCTGCTGGTTCACTGCAAACACCCTTCCTTTCCCTTTTTCTGCTGCAGTGGGTCTTGTACCAGATGATTGGCCTATCTCTCTTCCACAACCATAAGAACCCCTTGCTTCTTGTCTAGGCATCTGAATGGAAGGCTGTGAGGCTGCAGGTGTGCTATGTTGTACCTTTCTTTCAGAACAATCCTTGATATAGTGGCCCATCTGACCACAAGCTAAACATGCACCTAAGGCGAATCTACAAGTACCCGCATGCCTCTTCCCACACTCAGAACAAGTGGGATTCGTGATATCCTGGTATGAGGTCCTTGGTGCACTGTAACTTAAGGTGCAAAAGCCATAGAGGTAGTACAGGTTTGGCCTCTCCCTTGGCCTCCCCCTCTCGGTTGGCTATGCATTGTGGGAGAAACTGAAGCCTCAGATACTTGCACTGGCATACTTTTTCCCCCTTGCCTGCCTTGGCTCCTGTTCTTGTTCTTATTTTTCTGCTCTCTCTCAACTCTAGCAGCTTTCTCTGTCTTGTGTCTAGCCTCCATCATTTTGGCTTTATCAATCAGTTTAGCCAAGGTAGGGAATTCCACTGAAAGAAAGGCATTATACAGTGGAGTGATCAATCCCATCCTGAATCTCTCCACTTTACTTGCCTCAGTAGGAACAATGTAAGGAGCAAACTTGCTAAATCTATTAAACTCCTTAGCATACTCTGACACAATCATTCTCGGTCTTTGCCTCAGCTGCTCAAACTGTAGAGCTCTATTCTGTCGTTCCCTTTCAGCTAGGAACTAGTCTATAAGCTCTTGCTTAAACATAGCCCATGTAGGAGGATTCTCATTGTAAACCCTCTTTTCTACATCTCTTAAATACCATTTCCATTCTTCTTTATCCAACTGTAGACCCACTAATTCTATCACCCTTGCATCTGAACAAGGAAATCTACGGACTAGCTTGTCCATCTTCTCAAGAAATTCTTGAGGTTCCTCACTATCTTCTCTAGCGAATTCTAGAGGCTTAAGTCTCTTGAAGTCATGGATGGAAACCCCACCATCATCAAGTATTCTTCTCTCCCTTTTATCCGGAATAGGCACTAGCGGAGGAGGAAGAGCCCTAACCTCCCTAGGTGCCTTAGGTACAACTGGTGGAGGCGGAGGAGGTTGAGGAGCTTGTTGAGCTTCCCTCAATGTTTGATTTTCCTCCTTCAATTGCCTTATCTCCTCCCTCAAGAGTTCAATATGATTTACTTGAGGAGGTGGCACATAATCATCTTCATCTTGTTCAACCCTTCGCCTATTTCTAGGCGGTTCATCATGGATAGATGCAGCATCGGATGCCGCTCTCCTTCCAAGACGGAGTAGTCCCCTACGAAGAGGAGGACGTCCTCTTCTTAGTGGCATCAATACGATAACATGTAAACTCATATAAAATTTCTTAACACATAAGGAAAATGTGGAATTTCATATAACGATTACTTCAATTACATGAGAAATTTTCTATGCTTCATGGTAATTCTTATTCTATACAACTCATATTACTTATTTATGTCTACTTTAGACTTTAACTTATGCTCTGATACCAACCTTGTCACGACCCGACTTTCGAGCCGTGATAATCCTAGGGCATGGGTAGGCACAAGGCCACCGAAAACCCGTATGAACCTTGACATACAATCATCTATCAATATTTTGCAATCCAATCTCATACAATCTCCCAAGATCTAAACCTGACAATCATGCTAATCCGTATTCATCAATATCATGCTTGATTCATATCTCATGAATTCATCAATAATCATATCTTAGGTCATCTTACATATTATACCATTCATAAGTCAATGCCTTAGAGGCCAAAAGAATATTCATTCATTACAAGTACCATGAAGCATCTAAGAATAGAATCATCATCTATACAAAATAATCAAAATAAGGAATTGAGCTTTTACATTGATCACCAAAGTTTCTGAGGACTGGAGAAGAAGAACACCTTGGAAACTTAACTGATAAACTATAGCTCACCTAAAAAATGAAATCACTAATAAGATAAAGTAGTGAGTAATAATTATACTACCATACTTGTGAGGCTTGGTGTTTCAAGGATGGCTCACAGGAAGGATTCATGGTTCATGCAATAATAATAACCAATCGATTCAATAATATCAAGCGATTGGGTTCATTAACAATAAATAACATGTTCAATATCAATAGATTATGGATTTCATTCATCATGTACATATCATGTTTAGCAGAAATAGCAATAACTTGAATAGAGGTTCATAAGTCTTAATGTTCCCCATGATAAATGGAATTTTGCTCAAAGACATTACCGAGAACTGAGACATAGAACATATTCAATCATTAACATGGGAGGTAGAGGCTCTTCTTAATGGAGCATACCCTCATCTGTGCACAAGATTGATCAAACCTCACGGCTAGGACACCATAACCCTTCCTAGCCAAGGCTTGGATACTTTACTCTATCCAACGGAGTACATTGTGCATAATGCCTGATGTCTTACCCCACATCAGAGTTGGGGTTTTTTTGCTTGGGTTCATGGTCATGGATATTTATACAAAAGGGATCATGAATCATGGATCATAGTCATGCATTGGTTCTTTAGAGCTTCATATCATAGTCATACAATAAGCATGGTATTGGTTCAATCATGGTTCATGAATACAATGAAGTTAATATCACAAAAAGGATATTTACACATAATCAATAAACATTTGGTAGTTTATAAAGGAATTAGGCAATTATGCCTCATGGTTCAAAACACAATCATAATAGTATAAGTATCACTCACCTTGACAATGCAATATCCAATATAATCTTGAATTAATCCCTATAGCAAACAAATGTGGTGTCCACATCCTCCATCATCATCATTCCTTCTATCTCTAGGAGTATCTATAGAAAACCCATATAGAAATAGCAATTAAGTCATATTCTATAAGCTAGACTCAATTAACAATGGCAATCTTAGAAATAAAAACATGTTGGAATCTATCACACGGTTCATCACACGATCATGTGGTTGCCCGTCTAACAAGGGAAAAACTTACAGATTCATATAAAGCTTATCACACGCCCAGACATAAGATTGTGTGTCCTCACGTGTGACCATGGGAACTTATCACAGACCTTTAAATGCTTGTCATACGCTCGAAAACACAATCGTGTGTCCGCACATGTGACAAAGAACATTTTTGCAGAATCCTTAAGAGCTTGTCACATGCCCAGCCACACGATTGTGTGGCTGCACGTGTGACGATCATGTGCACGATTTTTTTGGTAAAATCCTCAATTGGCTTGAACATAGGAATCAACCAATTCATTCCCAAAACTAAATCCCTTTTTAAATCATGCAATATACCCATAAACCAACTCACTTCATGCATCAAAACATAGAATCAACAAAGATTCTATAAACTTACTTGTTCAGACCCATTATCATCAAAAAATGGGAAAGTTTAAAATCCTTTCTTGAAATCCATTTCCATACACTCAACATTCCCCAATTCATGTTTACAAATCATCAATCAATGACATTTTCCTCAAAGGAATTCTCTTTCTAGAAACCCATTTGGGCAAATCAAAAAGAAAGAGAAGAAGAAGACATCACATATCAACAACATATAATAAAAGATCTAAATGAAGGAAATGCTTTAGATCATTAACTTTGAAGCTTTCTTTCTCTAATGGAGATTCAATCTTGCTAATGAAGCAGAAAAAAAGCAGAAAAATGAAGAAGAAGAAGAAGAAAGAAGAGAGCTTTTGTCTCTTGATTTAGTGAGCTTTTAAAGATGAAATGAAAATGATAGCAAGTGTCTAGGTTCAATGAATCTAGACATAAGCAAATATATAAAATAAGGTGTTAGTGGAGAATGCGACTCACTTTCCACTAACCCAATTCTATTATAGCATAAAATAAATTTAGTTCATGTACTACACATAATTACACATACTATCACATAGAAGTTCATGCATGAATATTCGGTGTATTACATATATATTGCAAATTGCGATAGAAAATATTAAATTTTATACGTACTGAAGGAATAGATATTGCTTCAATAATGCAAATGTTCAGAAGCTGAAACATCTCACAATAACGAGAGCATGACTCAAGAAGCTGCATTGAATACTCTGATTGTATATACCAATTTTTTATACCATTCCGATTGAGACACTGAACTCACGGTTTGAGAAAGAATAAGGTTCATCAGTAGATGTGATGGCTATGAAACAAGAGATTTGTGAGCTAAAACAAGAACTGGATGATATAAGACAATTGAGCAAACAAATACATCCTCCCCTATCATCACAGATGGCAATTCTAATGCCAATAAATGAAAAAATTCAACCACCATCCCACCCGTTAAGGTATCAAACGGATCGATCTGGCTAATATTGTTAGATGAGGGAAATAATCTTCATGACTTTCAAAGAATTGGAAGTCCTGGCAATCAAAGAGAAAAGAATAGAAAGAACCTTAAGAATTTTAGAGAGAAACGAATAAACTCAAATAGAGATCACTTGGCACGAATGCCAAAATGAACCAACTAGTAAGGCTGCAATTAAAGAAAGAAGAGAAAGGAATGATTTTAGAGAAACATAGATGATAAATATTCTTTAATGTCACTGTGAAGGAGGTCGATTCCATAGTAATTGCTCTTATTGTAAAGGAGGATGATCCCCTAGTGATCACTCCTATCATATGGAAGGTCGGTCCCCTAGTGATCGCTTCTGTGACATCAGAGTAATAATGAATTAAAAATATATATATAATAAAGGGCAAAAAAAGAGAATAATTCGAGTGCCTACAATGTCAGATAAAAAGTTTCAATTTGATTGACTGAAGGGAATGTTGCAACAAGAAGAGCATTGACTTAAACGGGAATACATGAATATGAATAGGGAGGATAAATCAAATATGATCATAAAAAATATCACCGCTATTTGAAAAGAGTAAATAGGAAATAATGAAAGAAATATGATTTGAATACTAATACTTTCATAAGTCTGAGTAAATCCCATAATCTGAGTAATAAAAGTAAATATTAGAATATTGGCATTTGAATATGTTAGAGGATAATATTAACTGAATAAAATTGCACTCTCTTTGTTGTACTTATTAAACACAAATCTTGTTATAAAAATTAGAAGGGAAATAATTACCCTCTCCACGATATTAAGTTATTCTTAACTCTGATACAAATATGGAATTCATAGATACAATTAAGATAAGAGGAGTATAAAGAATATTAAAATATAATGTTATAGATGAAAAAAAAGATGAGAGTTATACGCCAATTTCATTGCAATATGAATTTTGGCTAAAGTATGAATGTTTTCTTGGGCCTATAATTGGCATACGAATAAGCTCCAGAGAAGAAGGGGGAAATTTTAATTAATCTATTATAATATATTGGAAAATAGAGATAACAATAACAAATTAAGGGTATAGAGAAGATATGGAATGGATTAAGGATGGATAATAATATGTAATGATAAGATGTATGTAGTGGTTAGTAATGACTAAGAATTATATATGTCAAAGAGATAATTGAGAACCTAAAAGAGTATATCACATGTGATTATTAGAAAGCAACAAGGAAGTTTCCGTTGTATAAGATTTCCTTGTAGGAAATTATATTATATGTTTATGAAAAGTTTTAAATAATTCAAATAACAGAAAAAGGATATTGAATGGAGTCTTATGTGTTCAAAGTATAGAACACTTCGCAAAAGTACATAAGAAAGAACTATTTTGTTAAGTGATTAGAACTAATTCACTATATAAAATTATTTTCTGAAGATGATATTTAAATTGAATTTCATCAAGATTAAGAAATCAACTAGTCAAAGAACTTTGCTTATGAACAAGCAAACTAAATAAAAGAGGATAGATAAATCTCCTACATAAGGAGGAAAGAGTAGTTGACTCCTACGATTCAAGAAATGAAAAGAGGATCTAAAGAAAAATAATAGTGTCAATATCTAAATAAGTAAGTACCACCAATGATACTAGTGTAAAGTTATACAAGTAAGATAAAGTAAATGGAATTAAAGTATAAGAAAAAAAGGATTGAATAGAATCACAAATAATGCAATGTTGGAAAAGAAAAATTGAGTAGTAGAGATGAAATGAAGTGATGGAAGATAGTGATTTTTAAGTTGGATAAATATTCTACATTTTTAAATAACTATGGAAGTAAATCACAAAAGAAGTTATTAAGTGCATAGTTTACTGATATCTTGAAACATGATTGAATAAGCAAGACTGAAAGATTGTAACTGAGTTCAATAAATTAAATTATAAGAATAAAAGAGTCAATTGAGAAATAAATAATTTTAGCGTGATTCGAGTTGATAAAATAGTCCAAGAACAGTAAAGATTATCAATGATAAGACTGTGAATAGAAAAAGTGGAATCATATCATATCAAGTAAATACATGTCTTAAAGGGCCTGAATCTTAATCATAAAGAGAAAACCCTTAATAGAATCATATCAAAAATTTAAAAGAAATGATGATTTTCTTGGGTTAAAATGGATATAAGAAGATATGAATATATGAAAGTATACAATAATATGAGATATGAAATAGATCATTATTGAAAGACCGAAGGTTATATAATAAAAAATATTACGATTGGAATTAATATTGATTGCAAGACGAAGAATAGATAATCATTGACGAACAAAACAACTCAGTAAACTTTATAAGAAAAGAAGTTTATTACATGATAAGAGATCATGTATTTTAAAAGATCTTTCCCATGGAAAATATTATAAGGATCAACAAGAAAGGCAAGTTGTTTCCTCAATATATTAGACCCTTTAAATTTTTCGACAAAGTGAGAGAAAATATCTTAAAAATTGACTTGCCTTCGGCATTAACATATGTTCCTCATGTGTTCTACATATGAATATTAAGAAAGTATGTATCGGGTCCCTCATATATTTTGCAACATTAAGCTATTAAAGCTAATGGAGATTTATCTTATAAAGAAGTTTCCATAATTATTTCAATAACTGAAAGAAGAAATTAAGAAACACAGAGATAGCTATGATTAAAGTTCGTTGGTGAAATCCCAATGTAGAAGGACGTACATGGAAAAGCGAAGATAATATGATGTAAGGATGTCTCAACTATTTTAATCCAAATTGGTAAGTCCTTTAAAATTCGAGGATAAATTTTCTTAAGGGGGAGAGAATGTAATATCCTAGACTCATATAGATATTAAACATCAAGTATGAGAATCTAGAAAGAGAACACAAAGACTTGTTATATTAGTATGACAAAACTAAATTTAGTATGCTAGATTGTGTCTGTTTAAGCCTGAATTAAATTTTATTGTGATTAATATAAACATATGATTGCCAAATGTATAAAGGATATGAAAGAATTTAATATTGAATATCAAGGCAAATAAGTATGATAATATATGCTAAAGTATGGTTCAAGTGCTAATTTTGTCAAAAATGACTAAGTAAAAAATTGAGTAAACATGTTATTGTATAAGTGAGTGTGGAACCCACCCCGCACAAGAAGAATTTAGGCAAAAACATGGGCAAAGACAAGGTGTACATATTTGTTTTAGTTGATTATCTACTCTTATAAAGCTAAAGATAAGGCAAATGAAGGTGAGCCTCACTTTTGACTAAATGAAATTCTTTAGTCAAATAAAGCATTACTACATTAGATATGTTTTGAATTTGGGTACTTTTATTAAATATAAACATTTATCAAATCTTCCAAAGATAAGGATCAATCTTCACCATCCAATCTTAGATTAAATCCCCATCACACATTTTTTATGAGAAAGATTATTTAAGTCAACTTTCTAAGTCATTTCATTTAATTTTCTCTCTCAACAAAGGAAAGAAGAGCACAAACTTTCTCCATACACTCTTAAAATTTTGGCCACTCCAAGTTCTAGCCAAGACTAAGAGATCTCAAGGTAAATTCTTCATAAACCTTGTTTTTCTCTTCATCCTAAGCTTGAATCTTGAGTAAATTTCATTGTGTTGGAAGTATTTATTTCTTTCTCTTCTCTTCCTTGCTTCGGATTCCGTGGATAATTTGGGGAAACATGCTTATTTGTTTTAAACCATAATAAAATAAACTTGAATATGCATGTATATTGTTCGCCTTAAAATATACTGTCCAAAAGCGACCCGCAAGTATACAGGGCAATTGTAGTATATAGGAAGCATCTAAGGTCGTATTCTCTCAAGGAATTGCAAATGGATTTTATTTGTTTCGGATCAAAGTGAATTTAAATGCAAAAAATATTTTTGGTTGATTTTTTAAAGGAAATAATTTTAAAACAGAAAATTAAATAATACAAATGCATATTTTTTTATGCAATAGATGAAAAATGTCTAGGGTCCGTAATCAGCTTATCAATCATTTATATTTATGAATAAACCCAATTGATTATATTTAAAAGAATCAGTTTTTAATAATTCTAAGAATAAAAATCAGTCTATTAGCAATTGCATTCATAGAAATCAATTTATCAAATTATATATTAAAAATCAAATCTTTATCTTAAAACTTATATTTCTAATTCATTTTAAGACCTTAAAAGAATGAAATCCGGAAATAAACTTCAACTCTCGTTCCTTCGTTCATAACCTAAGTTAAACAAATGGTAGCTAAGCATTTATCTATAATCAATTAATCAATTCAATTAAAAAAAGATAAATATAATCAAAAGGAATTTTTATTCAATATTCATATCATGATAGCTTCATACAAAACCCTAGATAAAGATAAATTTAGTTCATGGGAAAATAAAGAACAATTTTCATATCATTAATATCAAAATAATACATTGAATTAATATTATGAATCCAATAATTAAAAGATAAAAATAATAAGGAAATAAACTTATAATTTAATTCAGTGCTCAGATCCAATTTCTTAGTGTTTACACAAAATAAATATCCCAAAGAATCAAATACAATCTTTATTTAAGGAATGGCTGATGAAAATAAAAATTTAAATGAAAAGTGCTTGAATTTTTAAGTGGAATGGAATATGAGAAAAGCCTATTGTGAAAAAAACTGTACAAAAATCTCTGCCTGCGAATCCTCTCCCTTGCGAAACCTCCTGTGCAAAAAACTTAAAAAAAAACTTCTCTCTAAAAAACACTCCTCACCTGTATCTTCTTTTATATATATATATATATATATATATATATATATATATATATATATATATATATATATATATATATATATATATATATATTATTATAGTTTACTATTCTCTCAAAACCACTCTCACGTCAATTCTTCTCAATCACTCCATCAATTCCTCCGTCCTTTCTTCAATCTCTCAATCACCTATATATATAGATATAATTTATTAATTTATTATATCCTTTTTTTCAGCCTTCAATTGCGCCCGTAATTGAAGGCTGAGTTGATGCCGCAATTGAAGCCTACTTTTTTTTTTTTTATATATATATATATAAAGAAGTGGATTCTACTTCATTTTTATTATAATTCTATACTTATGGGCTACTCTTTCATTTTATGGTCTACTTTTGCTTCAAATTCTTCCATTTCTTTATTCTATTTATTAAACTGAACAAGACTAACAAACATATTAAAATACCACAATTAAATATTAAATTAACATTAAAAATATAATTTAAATATAATAAAATTACGACAAAAACAAATAATATCTTCTATTGTTTGGCATTCCCATTTGGGACATGTTTCTAGTTCTAGGTTTAAAATGTTAATTTCTATTGGTCATTTGGGTGATGTCAATAATGAACATTTTGATTGTGTTCCTTGTCAGTTATCTAAAAATCATGTCTTTCCATTTAATTCAAGTACTAATACTTTTAATGTACCTTTTGATTTGCTACACTCTAATGTTTGGGGACTAGCCCCCATCCTACTATGGGTGGTTCTCGTTACTTTGTTATTTTTGTTGATGATTTTTCACACTAAACATGGATATATCTTTTGAAAAACAGATCTGAAATACCTCAAATTTATATTCAATTTGCTTCCATGGTAAAAACTCAATTTTCTTGTCAAATTAAAACTCTTCGTATTGACAATGCTATGGAATATAAAGATTCTGTTTTATCTAAATTTTTATCTCAAAATGGAACCATTGTACATAAATCTTGTCCAGGAACATCTCAACAAAATGGTAGAGCAGAACGCAAATACAGACATATTCTAAATACTGTCAGAGCCCTTCTTATTTTTTCCTCATGTCCAGAATCCTTTTGGGGAGAAACTGCCCTCACTGCCATATATGCCATTAACAGAATTTCCACTTCCACCATTAGTAATGTTTCTCCTTATAAACAGCTCTATGGTTATGCACCTGATTATCAGTCTCTTCATATCTTTGGCAGTGCATGTTTTGTTCTTCTTCAGCCTCATGAGCATACAAAATTAGAATCACGAGCTAGATTATGTTGCTTTTTGGGATATGGAATTGAACATAAGGGTTATCGTTATTGGGATCCTCTTTATCAGCCACTTTGTATCTCTCGTCATGTTACCTTATAGGAACATAAAATGTTTTCCAGTCTTTCATCCTTTAAAGTTCAGAATATTTCTTCTTCTTTTCTGACAAATCCTTCTATTATTTTTCTTAACAATTCTTATGCAGAACAACTCAGCTCAGACAATGTTAGCCACTATATACTTGCTCCTACAGACTCTCCATCGTCTCAGGATCCTTGTCATCTAACATCTATTGCCTCATCAGCTCCTCCACCACCTGCTCTTTCCTCTCCTCATCGCAGCACTCATGTAAGGCAACCTCCTGTTACTCTTCACAATTATCATTGTTATTCTATCATTGTTTCTCTTTATGAACCCAAAAATTATCGTGAAGCTAGTACTAACCCTCTCTGGCAGAAAGCTATGGCAAAAGAACTTCAGGCTCTTACACATACTCGTATTTGGGATATGGTACAGTTACCACCAGGGAAGTCCATCATTGGTTCCAAATGTGTCTACAAAATCAAGATTCAAATAGATGGTTTAGTTGAATGCTACAAAGTCAGACTTGTAGCTAAAGGATTTACCCAAGAATATGGCATTGATTATGAAGAAACATTTGCTCCTGTGTACTTTTGTTCATAGTCTTTTATTCATTGCTACTATCAAACAGTGGCAATTATTTCAAATGGATGTCAAAAATGTCTTTCTCAACAGTGATCTAAATGAAGAAGTCTATATGCAACCTCCTCCTGGCTATGACCATTCTCGTAATACAGTTTGTCGCCTTCGAAAAGCATTTTATGGATTAAAACAAGCTCCTCGAGCTTGGTTTGCTAAATTTAGTTCAACTATTGGAGAAATTGATTTTCAATCCAATCCCTATGATCATGCTTTGTTCATTCGATACTCCAATAAAGGTTGCATCCTTTTACTTTTGTATGTTGATGATATGATAATAACTAGCAGTGATTTACAAGGCATCAGCGATCTTAAATTATTTTTGAGCAACAAATTTGAAATGAAGAATCTGGGACAGCTCAATTATTTTCTTGGTCTAGAAGTCTCATCCAATTCCACTAGCTAATATTTGTATCAAGCTAAATATGCTACAGATCTTGTTTCTCGTGCTGGAATCACAAATGAGAAAATTTCAAACTCTCTAATTGAGGCAAATTCTCACTTCTCTACCACAGATGGTACTCCTTTAAATGATGGCACTCTCTATCGACAACTGGTTGGCAGTCTTGTGTATCTCACAGTCACTCGCCCTAATATTGCTTATGAAATTAATATAGTCAGTCAATTCATATCTGCTCCTTGCACCACTCATTTTGCAGCAGTACTTTTAATTCTACGATATATCAAAGGAACTTTGTTCTATGGCTTACATTTTTCTAGATCTTCATCTCTAGACCTGCAAGCCTACACTGACGCTGATTGGGCTGAAGATCCTACTGATCGTCATTCAACTACTGGCTATTATTTCTTTCTTGGTCACTCTCTCATATCCTGGCACAGTAAAAAGTAAAATATTGTATCCAAGTCTAGTATTGAAGCTGAGTATCGAGCTCTTGCTGATGCTACTTCTGAACTCATTTGGCTTCGTCGGCTTCTTCAAGATATGGGTATTAAGCAATCATCTCCTACTATATTACATTGTGACAACCGCAGTGCTATTCAGATTGCTCATAAATGATGTTTTTCATGAACGTCATCATGTACTACAAGATTCAGTCAAGTTACTATCAGTATCTTCCATTGATCAAACTGCTGATATTTTTACCATGATCTTGTTAGCAAACTTCAGATATCTGATCTTTCACCATCTTCAGTTTGAAGGGGGATGTTAATCCATGTGCAGAGCCAACAACCTTCAATTCCCCCTTCAATCAAGGCTCCATTAATATACTTTTATCTCTATAAATACCAACACGTACCTCCATTTTAAATATAGAAAAGATATATAAATATACAATTCTTTCTCTTCCTTCCTTTGTTATTAAAGTTATAACACATACCATATTAATTTTTATGAATTGAGGAAGATGATAAATAGAGGAGAGTGTTAAAAGTATAAACACACATAACACATATTAGATTATTGAGCACAATCATAACTAAAATGACTAGACCTAAACACTTTAGTGATTGACCTTCACCATATATAACCACTTATATCATTTGTTTCCCAATCAATGTGGGATTTTTAACACACTTTCTTTCTTCCTTTCTATCTCTCTCCACTTCTCTTTTTTCTTCCTCTTGAATTCCTCTTATATTTTTCTTTCAGTTTCTCTGTAAACAAACATCTTATGATCAATGGCTACTGTTCATAGCATTCTTTAGGTGGATTCCTAACAATTTTAGCCGTGTACATCTATCTTTGTAGTGACTTACCAATGTAGTGATTTTAGCTGTCTACATCTATCCTCAAATGGTCATTCGTAGTGTAGTTTTAATCTAGCCAAAATCGAATTCTACCACATCTCCCTTCTGTTCTATACCATTCCTACTTATTCGTGATTTTACTGTTTCTACCTATTCGTGACTCTACCGTTTCTACTTGTTCATGATTCTACAACTCCTACAACTACTTGTCTATATATTTCTTCAATCTACATTATTTGCTCTACAATTCTGCTGAATTCTACAAGCCTACTTATTTTATAACTCTGATATTTCTACAACTACGTGGTACCAAGTTCTCAATTTCAAGACATCAAGTGTGTGCTACTCATACCGGTGTTAGTGTTTCATTTGGGAAATGTTGGTGCAGGAAAATAGGAATCTATTGTAGAAAGAAAATGTGTTGTCCTTATTGGTTTTGATTTTATTTTTCCCTCAAGTTTCATTTATGATTTTGAGTTGAAAATGATAAATTTGAAATTCCATGTCTTGTTAGGTTTTTGAGTTTAAATAGAAGGATTTATTATTAAAATCTTAGCATTGTGAGGCAGAAATGCACATTAAAATTGTGAAGCAGAAAAAGATGGCGATGTATTGCAGTCTAGCACAGGTGATGAGTTTCATGGTCGACAGCTAGGTAGGCAAGCTGTAGAGCAGCGGATTTCTTTCACCTGCGTTGCTTGCCTAACTCAGTAATTGAGTGTCTGCCTCCCCAGAATGTAATATATGGGTTGTTCAAACTCTCTAATAAGCTCCTCTTCCTTTTAAAAACATTTTGATATGCTAAAAAAAATACAACAGCTTCATCCATGAAAGAAAATAATAATAATAATAATAATAAAAGAGTGAGGAAACAGAACATGCATAGGATGTACCATTAGTTCCACCAACTAGGATTGCGAAATGAGACATTTATTCAGAAAAAAAGGGTTGAAATAGAGATACAGAGCTGCATTTGCTTAAAAATCCACAAGCTAATAAACTAGATATGAACTTGAACCAGAGCCAATTGACTAAAATTCATTGGTGTCATATACTTAGTGTCTCCATAGAAGAGGCTATCAGCTAACAATTGAGAAGCTGCTTGAGATGGATGGTAGAAGTCCCAAAACAAGTACTCACTTCGATTCGGGCAAAGATGTGGCTTCATAGGTTCATAACATCCGAATTCTCCATTGTTATTTCCCAGTCCACAACAGGCATTCTTGATATCCTTGAAGCCTAAGATATATATTAAAGAATGACAATTTAGCTGTATAACATAAAATAAGTAGAATAACTGCAAACTTGCTCTAACCCAATTCTGCATGATCATATAATTAATTTTGCAATAATTCATACTTAAGGTTTTTAAAGTTTGAATTCTTATTTTTATTTATTTATTTATTTATTTTTATTTTTATTTTTTTGCATTACGGGGCAGATACTTGATCAGTGAACTATTAGTCTAATGATTTAGATGGCTACAGTCAGATTTTGACTATATAAATGCAATAGTAGGGATGGATATGGCAGCTTACCGAAGGAAGTATAGTTGTTAAACAAATCCATAGTCATACCATAAACATTTCCAAGAGAATACTTCATTTGAGGCAATTCTGAAGTCATCCCTCGTAATAAGGTGAGAGTTGAATTATAAAAAGCTTGAGCAAAATCATTCAAAAGCTGCATACAAGCATCACCACCACCTAATTTTTGGTTAATAGCTCTTGCATATGGACAACAACCAATTGGTGGAACTCCCATAATCCCAAATCTTCGAGCACCCAATTTGTACACATTCTGTCATAATAAGCATGACCCAAAAAAAAAAAAATTAAAAACACAGAATTGAAGTGAAACTATAACATACATAATAAAAGGGAATTAATAAATAATTAAAGAGCAAAATAAGAACCTTTAAATGATTAGCATAAACAGATTGGACGGAAGCCACATATTGATCCTTGGGTGTAGTATTTTTGTCACGCATATAGTCGAAGAATTCGTTAGCTCCAAAGCAGAAAATGTACAAAGCTTTAGAAAGAACCTTAGCTGTTGCCCCTACACCTCGTACTTGTGTCATATTTCCTATCACTGTTTTAAATTGTTCAATTTGCTGTGGCATTGGCACCACTGCATTCTGCAATTTAATTACATAAAAATCCACAAAAATTAACATTCAATCATTGCTATATATGAAGGATTAATTATATAATTTAATTTTGAAAAATGAAAATGGTAGGTGATGTGAGGTCGCACCTCATAAAAAATACAGCGGTATTTAGATATAAAAATTACAAAATGTATATATAAAAAATATAAAAATGAATAAGAAAATATAAAATATGAATCAAAAAATGTATAAATATAAAAAAGTGAATGAATATTTATAATATATATGATAATCATAGTTTGAAAAGTCTAGTTATAATTTTTTTTTTTTATATAAACTTGTTAAGAAATTAATTCAGAGGTGCATCTGGACATTCCAGCTAAGCTGGTACATTTTAGTATTCATATCAACAAATTGTTTTTTCTTTTAAATATAATTGAGTTGATATATAAATATAATAAATTATATTCAAAATTTGTATTTAAAAAATAGCAGTCACACAAGTTTTAATGAAAATTAATATTATAATGAGATATGATAGCACTACTATAATTGTCGCAACTCACAACACCAAATAGTTTCTTTTGAAAAAATTAATGAATTAGAAGACTAACCCATGCTTTGAATCCAGTTTCATGAAGAATGCCAGATCCAGCAGATGCAAAGTTCACACCTCTCTGAATCTTTTTCTTAAAATCAATGGATGTGTTATTGAGAAGGTCGAGAAAAGCTGGTGGGCTCTTCTTAAACCCAAACTTCATTGCTAATAATAAGCCAAAGAAAAAAAAAAAAATCACACAATAACAATGTCAATAAGTATATAGAACAGGCTTTACATTTTGATTTTCAATAGATAACCAAATTGATTCATATAAAATGGTAAGTTTATCGGATTTTCCTTACTTTTAATACTATTCTTTAACCCAGATTTTGCTGATGTTTTTGTCACGTTGCTGTTTAGCCTTGTTTTTGGCTTTATTTTTGCTGCCTTTTATTGGCTATACTTTCATTGTTACTTTTCTTTCTCTTTAATATTTTTCTTGAAGGTCTTTCGTTCTGATGCTAGGAGGTGCTACCTAACTAGGATGTCCAAGTGCTCTCATTGAGGGTCTTCTCGAGATTTATATTAAAAAAAATGCTATTGTTTAACCACAAGTTTACTTTCTATTTTGTTGATCATTGAAATTCAAATTTTGAAGCCAAATAATAAACAAGATATTTCATTTTTTTATTCATGAGATGGCTCAATGGATCGTGGGTTACACAATAGAAAGTAGTTATCCTCTTATACTCACAAAGGTGATATGTCACCTAGTACGGAGGAAGAAATTTAAACCAAAAACCTCTTACTCCCAAGAGTAATGCTCTTGCTACTTGAATTAGGTCTCAAGTGTTATAAACAAGATAATTCGTTGAATGCATATTTAATTTTTTTACCAATATTAGGACCAATTTGATATTACTGTTGCAAATAATTTTATTTTGTAAAAATAAATAAATAAAAAAAGAAGGCTCATAAAAATCAAATGATAAGTAGTTATTGTTTATTTACTCAAGAGGATTCGTCCTTATTTTTTTTCATCCAAAATCAACTATTTGCGATAATAATGTTAAACTAACCCAACATAAAGCACAAGAACTAACCTGAAATACCATCTGCTTTTTTTATTTTATTTTTTTAAAACAGGATCATTTTATCTTACTGTGATATCATACCAAAAACAGAAGGGAAAAAACAAGAAGAAATAAATACTATTATTGAAAATTGAAAGTTTGAAACAATACCTAATTGATCACCAATGTTGTAGCCATTGCTAAACCTTCCGGTTGGTTTTGAGTGAGGAAAATCAATCCCATTATAAGGGAAATTAGCCCTTGCATATGAGCCTACTACGTAATTGTTAGTCCCAATATCAATGGCAGAGTCCCCAAAAATAAAAATTGCTGGCAAAGTTCTCTCATAAGCATCAGCATGGTTGAATATGGCAACAACACAGAGAACAAAGAGGAGAAAATAAGTAAACTTTTGTAACTTTGCCATGAGAAAAAGGACATTAATTTGTTGTCTAAATTTCCTTGATTATCTTAATTGTTAGTCTCTCTCTCTTATAACCCTTTTGTTTTGTTTTATACCTAGAAACATTATCAACTTGGAATAGAATTAATAAAACATTGTTTCAAGGCATTTTTCTTGTTTTTTACATTAATCTATATAAAATTGAATATTAACTGGGGGCTAATACATAATTATTAATTATAACTTAAGACAAACAACTTCATTAGTTGGGCGGATTGTTCTATTGTTAATCCTCATATTAACCAAACTAACATATTCTTGCTCTCTCAAGAAGTGTAAAACCATTTTCATAAAAATAAAAGGGTAATGATTAAAGAAATATGGGAAGTAGCAACAATATATGTTTGCAAGTTTCAAATTTGGTGTTTTGTCTTTTCTGAATTTTAATTTCCATTTCCTTGCTTGATTATTACAGGGAATTTAATGCAATTTATCATTTGTCTGAGTAGAAAAATTCCATCAGAAATGATAGACATTTTATTCTTTTATTTTTACGTGCTTTTAATTATTATTATTTTGATATTTTAATTGTTCATGTAGTATTTTGAATGTTCCTTACAATGTTAGGATCAATGATGGAGCTAAGGGGGGCCGAGGGTGGCCATGGTCTCCTCTAACCTCCAAAATATAAAATAATTTATGTGTAAAATTATAAAAATTTAGAAATATTTTGCATTTGGCTCTTTATTTTAGGTGAATTTTTTTTTTAAATATGTAGAAGTTGACATAATTATATATATCACCTTAATATAAATTATGATTTAAGAATTTGGCCCCTCATAAAAAAATTTTTTGGCTCCGTACTGGTTAGGATTACATATATGATATATCATACTTAGCTAGTTAGCTTCTTAGTTTGATAAAGAATAAATCATTTATGCTGAAACTAAAGGATTTGTAAAGGAATAAATATCTCTCTTCTCTTCTAGGATGGAACCCTAATCTCTTCTTAATAAAGTGAAGAGAGCTTTTGTTACAATTTTTTGCAATTTTTTGAAAGAGTGATATTTAACTTATTAATTCAAATGAAATAATTTACCAATTTATTGGTATTATTATTGGTAGAGATCAGAAAAATGAAGAAGCTTTTTTTTTTTAATGAAATATGTCAGGAGGAAATTAGAAGGTGCACCAGGAAATTTCAGCTAGACTGACACTCCTCTAGCACCCGACATCACCTAACTGCAAAGCCAAAATATTATAAATAAATAAAATAAAATAATACAAAGAAATAAAAACTACAATCCAAAAGGGCTAAAAAAAGAAACTAGAACTAATAGATAAAACGAAAACTCTCTTTTCTAACATGATCATGGAACTAAATCTTGACAAAAAGATGAAACACTCGACCACCAAGTAGGGGAGGAAAGCTGAAAAGCTTTAACTGATAAACAATTAGTCACAGAATTGCCTTCTCTATAGAAATGAGATACTTGAAAGTTCATCTGAGAAATATAATGAAGACATTTCAACCAAGGTAAACGATAAATTCAGAAGACCTCCATGCTTTTAGACTTAACCATCCAAGGGACTTCCATGCATTTAGACTTAATCAATGAAAAATGAAGAAGCTTAATTAAAAGATTTTTCATCCATTTACTTCCCTTGTTTTTTGAACTCCCAATCCATTAACTTCCGTTGTTTTTTGAACTCCCAAATAAAGTTAATTAACTTCCATTTACATTTCATTTCATACTTTTCACTGCCATTATTTGTCCATTAATTCTATCTTTTGAGTAACTTTTACCTACATTGATTGTATTCTATACTACCCGTTCATTGTAATCATTACACATGAAGAAAAAAAATTATCGTTATACACTTAAAGTCTAGCTCAAGCAGTAAAAACATTATTTTTTAGAGTGAGAAGTTTTGAATTCAAGTCCTCTCCTCCGCACTAAGTGAGATTTCGCCTTTATAACTAGTGTTAGAAGATGACTACCTTTTATTATGTAGCCCATGACCCATTAGACCCTTCCATGAATAAAAAAAAATAATTGATATATTTTTATTGGACAAAAAAAAATGGACATACGAGTTATATTAATTAAATGTCTTTTCATTAATTGGTTTGAGTATATGAGATAAAAATATACTCCCTCCGTTCTACAATAACTATTGTTTTAGAGAATTTTTTTTTTTCAAAATAATTATCGTTTAAAGAGTTCAAGAATGTATTTATTATTTTTTTACAAGTTTACCCTCCCTTTATTTTTCCATTAAACCATTTGTATTAATGGCTTTTTCAATTTTTTTTCACAAATAAAAAAAAAAGATATTTTAGTTTTTTTTTTAAGCAATATATACACACACTGGTCAGAAACATGATACACTATTTCACAAAACCATGGGAATTAGATATTTTAATCTTTTTTCCTTAGAATTAAGACAATTTAATAATTTTTTTAATTTATGTGTCAAAATCTTAAATGATAGATATTATAAAACGGAAAGTATTGATCATGTAGACAAAAATTTTCCCCATCTTCTTAAAACTCCCATGTAAAGTATCATTTATTATTTGAGATGACAGTGATGACTATAATGAAATTAAAACTCTTTTAAAATTAATAATTAAAAATATTCAATTTTTTTTTCCTCATATAATTATTTCGTAAAGTAAAATTTTTCCATTTCGAAAGTCCTTTTATATGCATATCTTTATTTTCCCATTTTATTGATAACTATCAATTTAATTTACAAAACAAAAGTGTAAAGTAAACTCGCTTGTCAAACTTTAAAAACATTATTTCTATTAGAATATCTCTTATATATTAGTGTGTTATATTTAATTCTAAATCCCTTTAACAAATATCACAACTGGTTGACACACATATTAGATTTTATTAATACATAATAGCTCTCAGCACATGTCAATTGGATTTTACAGAGTCCCACTAAAATCATGTGATGCACCTTGGTGCCATCAAATTGTCACACATTTAGACTCTTGATCTATTATAGTCTTAAGTCTTACATATAGCTTGAAATTTAGGGTGAACATTAATAGATGTGGTAAATTTTGTTCTAATTTATAAATCCGATCTTAATTAGTGTTAGATTTATATATAAGATCCCACATAGAAATATAACAAATAATATCAACACTTAATATAGTATTTAGGGCTCATCATCCGTTAGCTTAGAGTATATTAGACTCTACTCTAAAAAATACATACCCTAAGTCAATTATCTCAATGAACTAGTATTATGTTCTCACTCTCGCTATTTCACCAATCTAGAAAACATAAATAATTAATTGATAGAGTCTAAATCTTAGGTCTTAAATCATAATTTGAATTAATTCTTAAATTACTTGCATTTTAGTTAACTCTTAAATCACAATTCTAAAATTGATCTTCTAAATAATAGAGTAAATCATAATGTTGGTACTTATCAACACATTCTCTGTAGGATCAACACTCTACTCACACACTATTACTTGCCAACAATTTGTACACTTATGGATTTTAGACAATAAGTTTTTGGCTCCGTTGTCGAGTAAGGGCGACATTATCAATATTAATACAATTAATATACTCTATTACTTTATAATCTTTTATTTTGTTTTTAATCTGCATTTTTATTTGCTCATTGCACATACCTCTAGGTATTTATGAGAAGTGATCCAAACGCAAAGTTAGAGGAATTAGAACCTGAAATTGAGCGAAGGTGTAAAGTTTTGACTAAACCCAAAAGGAGGGACTAAAAAAAGAGAAAGAAGACAAAGCCAAGGAGCAAGAGGCTTTGGAAGAAGAAAGTGTAGAATTTGAACAAGGAACCTTTGAGGAATCTAAAAGTGAAAAAGAATGGATGGCCAATAACGACGCTAACAAGGCTTTGCGTGAGTTTATCATGCCATATTCTCTAATGCGGCTAAGCATTAAAAGGTCATCTATCGCAACCAATAATTTTGAAATCAAACTAGCAATCATACAGATAGTTCATCAGTCTCAATTTAGGGGATGAGTTATAGAAGATGTCAATGCTTAATTGGCGAATTTCTTATGGAATTGTGATACCTTCAAGATGAATGGTGTTACTGATTATGCAATTAGATTGAGGCTATTCCCTTTCTTTCTAAGGGATAAAGCAAAGACATGGCTCATCTCTCAAGATGCTGGTTCTATTACAATGTGGGATGAACTTATAAGGGCTTTCTTAACAAAATACTTCCCACCTATAAAGACTGCTAAATTGAGGAATGACATCACTAGCTTCACTCAATTTGATAGAGAAAATTTTTATGAAGTTTGGGAAAGGTTTAAAGAATTGCAAAGGAAGTGTCCCCATTATGGTATCCTTGATTGGTTGATATTGCAGATTTTCTACAATGGTCTTTCTATTAAAATGAGGAGTACTAATGACGCAGCAGCTGGAGGAGCCATCATGAACAAGAACACCATATATGCATATAACCTTCTTGAAGAAATGGAAGCCAACAAGTACCATTGGTCTAATGAAAGTGGTATGACAAAGAAAGTTGCTAATGTTAATGACTTAAATGGGTATACTCTTCTTACCGCCAAGGTTGATGTAATTACCAAAACATTAGAACGAGTAAACTTAAATGCTCTATCTAGTCATCCAACAGTTTGTGAGTTGTGTGGGAATAATCATCATAACTCTGAATGCCATGGAATTTAGCAAGTCCAATTTGTCTCTAACCCCAATAGGCAACAAAATAATCGCTATTCTAATACTTACAATCTAGGATGGAGGAATTACCCCAATTTGGCATGGGAAAATAAAGGGAACCAAGGCGAAAAATCAGAAGCAATCTTACCAATCCAACTTCTAAGGAAGGAATCAAAATCACCCTCAAGCACTACAAAAGAACATACCTTTTTATGAAGTAGCTTTGGAGAAATTTATAGGAGTTACTTCTGAAAGGTTTAACAAAATGGAAAAGCATGATGATAAGATGGAAGCTAAGATTGATCAAATAGCTAGCCAAAATAGGAACTTGGATATACAAATGGGACAAATGGCTAGTTCTTTCAATGCAAGAGCTCAAGGTATATTACTTAGCAAAATTGATCAAAATTAATCCTAGAGGGCAATGCAAGGCAATTACTTTGAGAATTAGCAAACAACTTGAGAAAGTGGTATCGAAGAAAGCTAGGGAAGATAATGGTGAAGCTTCAAAAGAAATAATTCAAAAAGATACTCTAGATGTTCAAGTTGAAGAAAAGAAGCAAGAGGATATATCTAAACCATCACAAGTCAAGCCTTATATACTACCTATTCCTTTCCCTCAAAGGTTAAAGAAGTAGAAATTGGGCAAGCAATATGAGAAGTTTTTAGAAATTTTCAAACAATTTCACATAAATATCCCTTTTGCAGATGCACAAGCTCAAATGCCGACTTACGTAAAGTTTCTAAATGAATTGTTGTCCAATAAAAGAAAGATTAAAGATGATGCTACCATTACACTTACTGAGGAATGTAGTGTTATAATCCAAAACAAACTTTCATCAAAGCTTAAAGATCCAGGGAGTTTTTCTATCCCTTGTACTATTAGTGATACTTAATTTTAAAAAGTTTTGTGTGATTTGGGTGCTAGTGTGAGTCTAATGCCTTTGTTAATTTCTGAAAAAAATGGGATTCAAAGAGTTAAAACCTACCAAGATGGTCTTACAATTAGCGAATCATTCGGTCAAATACCCGGTTGGGATTATAGAGAATGTGTTGATCAAAGTGGATAAATTCTACATTCCTGTGAATTTTTTTATGCTTGATATGGATGAGGATATAGACATTCTACTAATTCTTGGGAGGCCATTTTTGGAAACAACAAGAGCACTCATAGATGTGAAGCAAGGAAAGCTAACCTTGAGGGTAGGAGACGAAGAGGTCGAGTTAAACATTGCAAAAAGGGTAAATTATCCTACCTTTACTGATAGTTGCTTCTAAGTGGATATCATTGATGAGTTGGTTCAAGAGGTATTTGAAAAAGTATATTATGAAGATCCTCTTGAAGCTTGTTTAGTGAATAATGCAACAATAAAAGATGAAGATGAAGAAGTTGCTACATGTGCATATGCATTAGAGACTGCCTTGCCTACACCATTCCATAAAAGACATCAATTTGAAGAGCTAGGTAAAGGTAAGTCACTTTGATCTCCTTTTATTGAGCAAACACCAACTCTTGAGTTGAAGTCACTTCCTTCACATCTCAGGTATGCTTTTCTTAGGTCTAATGATACTTTTCCTGCGATTGTGAATGCTAATTTAAGTGAGTTACATCTTGAGAAAACTT
This sequence comes from Vernicia montana, assembly GCA_949750685.1. Taxonomy (NCBI): domain Eukaryota; kingdom Viridiplantae; phylum Streptophyta; class Magnoliopsida; order Malpighiales; family Euphorbiaceae; genus Vernicia; species Vernicia montana. The sequence continues at coordinate 24,191 of CATKHJ010236427.1, forward strand.
TAAGAATGCTGAGAGCTAGTAAAAAAAGCTATTGGATGGATTATTTCTGACATAAAAGGGATTAGCCTTACCATTTGTAAACACAAAATTTTGATGGAGGATAAGCATAAATATGTAATTGAACATCAAAGGAGGTTGAGGTGACTAAATTATAAGATGCATGAATAATTTATCCAATTTTCGATAGCTCTTAGGTTAGTCCTGTGCATGTAGTACCTAAAAAAGATGGGATGACAGTGGTTAAAAAAGAAAATAATGAGTTGATTCCTACTAGGATTGTAATAGAGTGGAGAGTTTGCATAGATTATATGAAACTTAATAATGCTACTCGCAAGGATCACTTTCCTTTACCATATTATTATCTAAAGCCCTTTATCGACGAGGCACATTATTATTAGAAGACCTTCCTTGGCAAGGCATGTTATATGAAGACCTCCAGGCGAGGTGAATTTTTAAAGTTCTTTATGAGGCATATTATTATTATTATTATTTAAGACCTCTCTCTGTGAGGCATATTATTTGAAGACGTCTAAGGAGAAGCTATTTGGAATCTATAAGTCCATGTATTGTGGCATCAAAGACTTGAAGCTATCTGGAATCTATAAGTCCTAGCTCATCCTCCAGCACCGAGCTCTTTAGCTTTCTCTTTATTCGAGCATTCAATTGCCTTGACATCGAGCTTCTCAGCTTGCATATCTATTCAGGCATCCAATGGCCTAGACATCAAGCTCCTCAGCTCGCCTCTCTAATATCAAGCACGTCAGCTTGACTCCCTTATATGCAGTGTGGATAAATATGATCATATTAAGATTATTTGTCTACTCCTTAGCTCGCTCCTCGATACGCTCAGATCAAACTAGGGAGTAGGGGGCCTCTGATTCAGACTAAAAATAATCAACCCATATTGGGCCAAAATAGAAGTAGCTCATGAAGGAAGTAACTCATTTGCATGAAAAATGAGCCTAGCCTTTAAGCTCGTCACTTCCAAAGGTCCTAGTTTGGTCTAAACATATTGGCGAGCTCTAAACAACTCGATAACAATACATCTCGAATATGAGCTCCAGACGACGATGAATCCCTCACAAGGATCCCTTAGACAAGAAAAAAGCCCATCAAAGAGACCACTCATTCATGGGCCTAGAATATGAATCCAGTTGGCAAACCAGCTCGCCCTCGAGGACTCATCTTCGTCCTTGTCATAGAAGCTCATCCTCATCCTCAAAGGACATTGAGTAGACTTATGTAATAGTCATCATGTCAGACAAGACATATCAGGGTTAAGCACGCCCATGGCGATGCACATGGGGTATCTCCCTACAACAGTGGCTAAATATATACATAGTGTTAGAAGACTCACACAAGAGAGGCTACTTGTCCCATCAATTCAGACTTCACCTCTTGTCCCATCAATTCAGACTTTAATTCTCCTTTCCACCAATGGGATGCTACAACATGCAAACCTGCTTTCACCCAACAGTGAAGTCAAGCCACTATAAAAGAGAAGATCACTCACTTATGAAAAATGGAGGAGAACTAGAAGTAAGTGAACTATCACTAAAAACTCTCTAAAAGAACCAGGAAGAGACTAGTTCTTCTTCCTCCAAGTTCTTTCATTTTCTAGCCTTCTGACTTAGGCATTTGAGGCTCCTTACTGGGTCAGTCCTAGGGGAACCCTGATCTAATTTTTCTCTATCTACATGCTCTATTTCATCACCTTTACTCCATGGACCCTCCATCTCTGGAGTTATTGTGTATATTCCTCCTAATAAGGTTTGTAACCTTCGGAAAGTTCTCTATGGCTTAAAACAAGCTCCTCGAGGTTGGTTTGCCAAGTTCAGCTCTACTATTGGATAGATTGGGTTTCAATCCATGATCATGCCTTGTACATTCGACAAACTAGTAGAGGATACATTCTTTTACTTCTTTATGTGGATGACATGATAATAACTAGTAATGATTTACATGGCATCAATGATCTTAAGTTGTTTCTTAATAAGCAGTTTGAAATGAACACTACCAGAAAAACACTTATTACCGATGAAATATTCCATCGTAGTAAATCATTTTACCGACGGATTACCAACTGAAATAATTTGTCATAAAAACCATGGTCGGTAATGTATTACAGACGGAAAATATATTCTGTCGCTAATATACCGACGAATATAGCATCGGTAATAATGTCAGTAAAATTTACTGACGGTATGTTCCGTCGGTAATTAATTAAAAATAAATGAAATAAATAAATGTCCGTCGGTATTTTATTTTGTACCGACAGAAATGATTTAAAAATAAATAAATAAAAATAATTTCCGTCAGTAATACGTCGGTAAAAAATAAAATACCGACGGATTACCAACGGACATTATTTAAAAATAAATAAATAAAAAAATTAATTCCGTTGGTAAATATTGAATATGAATTTTTTTAAAATTTATAATTTAATTTAATTACAATTATATTAAAATTCTCAAAGTCATAAATATAAAAGTAAAAATGTTAATTTATATTAATGTAAATAATAAATATACAAAAAATAATAGTGGAAAATTTATATGAACATAACATGATTGCACGGACATCTAATCTTACTTCCATCCATAAACTGAGTTTGAGATGTAGCAAATTAAATGAACTGATTTATACCATCTAAGAATTTCAGCCTTAGTAAATCATCCTTAAGTTTAGAATACATCCAATTTCTATCCGATCTCATGATTAATTGCTGCAAATTGTGGAAACACATTGAATTTTAAATAACAGATTATATAATTACTTTTATAGTTTATTAGTTGTTATTTTAAGTTCTCAATATCTAATTCTACAACATTATCTCTCCTTGACTATAAGGTAAGAATCTAACCCATTTAAAAACTCATTAATATATAACCATATACTGTAACATTCTATATTCATACTCATGCTGAAATTTCGACAACATTTCCCTACAATTCTCCTAATGCACCAAATGAAAAATATTATAAATTAAATATTTTTCAATATGCAATTAGAGAACATATAGAAGATAATAACCGAAATTTTAGGCAATAGTATGAAATAAAATTGCATAATAAGTTATATTAGACAATGAACTCTCTAAATTGTCCATTTTGGACAAATTCAATGTCTTCTCATCATCCAATGAGAAGGACACCAAACGGGTATCTATGGTTAAACCTACATATATATATTAGCCATTTTAAATGATTTTTTTACAGATTCTTATAATACAGTTACAACTAATTAACTGTATTAACATAATACTAAATTGATAATGCAATATATTCACAAAACAATTAAATTCACAACATAATAAATTCACTACATAATAAATTCACAACATCGAATAATAAATCCATAATATAATCATTTATAATCCAATTATTACTAATTACGGTTCTTTTGCAATCACGGTGTT
>CATKHJ010236518.1:0-16455 GCA_949750685.1 Vernicia montana
TTTGAGATCTCCACCGATGGTCATCACGGCGATGATAAGAGCATGAGTTATGGTCTCAATATCCGGCAGCAGACTGGTAGTGGTGAAGATGGAGTTATTAAAGCTCTGGATAAGCCTGAAAACACTGAGAATATGTTGTTGGAGAAGTTGAAGTATGATCTTCAACGGTTGCCGGAGGATCGAGGGTTTGATGAGTTTAAGGATGTGCCTGTTGAAGGATTTGGTGCGGCTTTGCTTGCTGGATATGGTTGGCAAGAAGGTAGAGGTATTGGTAGAAACGCTAAGGAAGATGTTAAAGTGAAGCAATACCAGAAGAGAACTGATAAGGAAGGGTTAGGATTTGTTGCTCCTGCTTCTAATACTACTGTTAAGGATAGAGACAGGCAAAAGGAGAAGAAAAGAGATAGTGATGGCTATAATAATGGTAATTTTAATGGTGATGGTGATGGTGATGGTTTCTTTGTTGGTAAAGATGTGAGAGTGATTGCTGGTGGAAGAGATATTTTGGGTTCAAAGGGTAGAATTTTAAAGAGAGTAGGTGCTGATTTGGTTGTTTTGAAGCTTGCAGGAACTAAGGAGGAGCTGAAATTGAGTATTTCTGATATTGCTGATTTAGGGTCTAAAGAAGAGGAGAAATGCTTGAGGAAATTGAAGGAGTTGCAGATAGAAACCAAACAACCTAAGGATAGAGACAATGGAAAGCGCACTAATGAATCAAGTAAAGAAAACAGAGTGAGTGTGAGGAGAGACAGCAGTCAAGTGAAAGATGACAGAAAACGATGGCTCAGGAATCACATTCGGGTCAGAGTTATAAGCAAGGACTTGAAAGGAGGCAGATTTTATTTGAAGAAGGGAGCGGTGGTGGATGTGGTTGGTCCATATGTGTGTGATATATCCATGGATGAGACTAAGGAGTTGGTACAAGGTGTGGATCAAGACCTTCTTGAGACTGCATTACCTCGCCGTGGGGGTCCTGTTCTTGTTCTATATGGGAAGCATAAGGGGGTGTACGGGAATTTGGTTAAAAGGGATTTGGACGAAGAAACTGGGGTTGTCCAAGATTCTGACACTCATGAGTTGCTCAACGTCAAACTTGAACAAATTGCAGAGTATGTTGGGGATCCCAGCTACATTGGGTATTGATACTATTGAAGCTTCTACAGTTGTTCATTCTTCAACAGGTACTGTATTTTGATTCCCTATGTTGATATATGGGTCTCTTCACCCATAAGGAATTTAATTTGTTTTGTTTTTATTGCTATTGTTGTTTATGCAATACTTCATCGAATGAAACTTCTTTTTTTTTTCCTCCTATCAATTGTGGTAACTATGTCTGAATATTAGGTCTTTTACCATGAAAGAAGCATTTACATGCCAGCATTGAATAGCTCATGTGAAGTCAAATTAATGTGAACATTGACTGAGAAGTTTCATCGTGTGCCCAGTGAAGTGTAGTGCTCTCTAAACATGCTTGTGGTACTGTTATGTCCTTCAGTTTCAGTTTTGATGGTAATTAGTTGAACAAGATCGAAGTGTTTTGAGAACTTTCAAGTCTATTTGCAGCTATTTTATGTTTTCAGTTGGTAATTTTGTTTTAAGTCTTCTAACGGATTTACTGTGGTGTCAACAGGGATCATCTTTAGTTTGCTACTTTGTTTTCCCCTGTATTTTAAGCCAGTCACAGAATTCATTACTGACATTCATGATTTCCAGAAAAAACTGATTTAATCTGACTCCTTATACCATTTGTCTACCCATGTGTCAGGCCTTCATAGGTTTAGGCAAGAGTTTAAGGTGACTTTTAGGGTCTCAGAATTTTAAGAAAGCTGGAAATTTTCAAGCTTTACATTCGTTGTCTATCTATTATTGGTATAACTAGTTGACATTTCCATTGAAAGGAGAATCACAACATGCATGGAGTTTTTGTTCTCCTGTTCTCTATGCGGAATTAAGCTTTTTGCTGTTGATTTTTTTATCCTGTCATCATTTGTGTTTATATCTGAAAAGGTTAAATTTTTGTTAATTTTTGACATTGGCCATTTGTTTTCGCGGTAGAGAAAAAAGAAAGAAAGAAAGAAGTTTCCAATGCAGCTAAAGCTATATTTGGAACACTGATGTAGATTTTGATCAAAGTCCATGAAACCAAGTCAAGAATTTTTTAGGTTCTTTAAGTGTAGATTTCTCAGAAGTTGGGTTTGCACCCTACTTCTGAGATTAAATAGAAAAAGTGAATGCCAAATACTATATATGGTTACACTGCGTCATGACTCCTAGATTTTTACGAGTTGGGTCTGCACCCTACACTTGCTCCATATTTTTAGGCACCATAAGAAACAGATGCATTCTCATAAGCGTTGCTGATGAGATTTGAAGTTGATGAAGATTTTCCTTTTATCTAGAGTGGGAGATTGAAGAGTGAGCAGTTAGTTAGCTGGGAGTAGGCTGGTGGTTTGTAAGCCTAAATTTTTGTGGTGTGATGATTGGTTTGAGTATCTTCTGTTGCTGCTAATGGCTACACTTTTGGGAAATAGTGCTTAGTTTCAAATTTTTTTACTCATCTGTATCTTCTGTCACGATTCTTTTTTTCTTTTGTAGGGAGGGAGGGGGTGGGGCCAAGTAGCTTCTGTCATTTGTAATGGCTACACTTTTGGGAATGAATACTTAGATAACAATTTAACAGTGGGACATGAGGCGGTTGCTGTATTGCTTAACACTCTTGATTTCTTTAGACACATCTTAAGAGTTTGTTAGAAGAGTCTGGAGTCTGGACTTTAGATAGTTCCAAGGCATTTTTCCAGAGAAGCCAATATGAGAATATTTTGATTGGTTCTTCATGCCATTGTTGGTTCATAAAGCATGACTATATTTCTCTGATATCAAACTTGTATTTATCTAGATAGATCAAATGGTGGGGAATAAGGTTATAACTTTAACTCATTCAACAATCTAGCTAAGATTTTTGGACCAAGTAGTTCTGATTATTGCATGCATGCAGTTTATAAAGTGTATCAATATTCATTAGAAAACAAGGCATAAACAGGCCTCTCACTTGTCATATTCATCTGGGCTGGACCAAGTTTACTGGTTTAGAAATTAGAAGGAAGGTCATAGCCTTATTCATCGATTAATCAAGATTTTGGAGTGTTTGCTGTGGCAAGATCTTCAATTCTTTATCAGTATTAAATATTGCCATGATAAACAGTAGTTTGTGAACTTCACTGGTACTAAAGTTATGGGAAGAGATGCATAGATGATATTTCAAAAACCTTGACCTTACTTTGCTGGATTAGGAATTTAGGAGGTACAGCAATTTTATTGTTATTATTGTTTTTTTAAGAAACTTCCCATGGCTAATATCTTGATTTTACTCGAACAAGGAGTGGTTTGATTTGATGGGGATTGTTGCTAATTTCCTTGTTGCTAATTTCCTTACAACACAGTAGCTTTTAAATCTTTTATTATGTTTTCTACTCCTTAAATCTCATGAGAATGGGGATGCAACCGTTATGGCAATAATCTAATATATGTAGTCACTTAAAGTATGTTTTGGCATTACCTTTACAGATATAATCAAGAACGCCTGGCCTGGACCTGAATTGAAAGGCACAGAACTTACTCAGTGAACTTCGGAAATGATCCTTGCAGAGTCAGTGAATTTACTCAGGGACAGCTTGCAAGTCTAAGTTAATGTCTAACAGTCAGCTAGATGCAATGATGTGTATGTTCAGGCAGGAACAGTTGTATATATTTTGCTGACGAAAAATTGAGCTCAACTCCTTTAGAACTGTGGTCAGCACTTCGAAGAAACTTATGGAGCTTTATTCGAAACTGAAAAAATGAAATTGTGCACATTATTGCCTGCTTTTGTATTCCATACAGAGCAATAGATACAAAATTTATTCATAACGTGGGTAATTTTCTCCACCATTTGTATTGTAATCCAGCTGCCAAATGATGAACTTGACTTCATTCTAGTCTGAGGTCAAAGTATTTGTTTCTGTTATTTTACTCTGGTTGAAACCTCAATGCATGTAATTCATGTAAAGAGTTGGACCATTTTTATGGTAATCTCCCTTATCATTTGTATTTTCTGCATTTGGGTACAGTATGAAAATGTGCTGGATGCCTGGATGTGAAAATTTTGGATTACTTCAGTCCCCTATGATGAAATTAATTCAGTATAATAGGGTTTATTGGCATTATTGTAAAAAAGTGGTGTTTATACAGAAGCCTAAGGTTGAAAATCAAAATCTTTATTTAAGGTGTTATACATGGTAATACGCTTTTTTTATTTTTTCAGTATTTGTTCAAGGAAAATTAATTAATTAATTTATACATATTATAATTTAAAATTTTGGTACGGTTGCTGAAGACACAACCGTTCCTAAATCCTAAGACGGTAGCCACAACATGCACAAATAGACTAGAAACACTAAAATGTATAGTATATTACTATGCTCCTTGGCAATATGTGTAATACATTTTTCTAAACTATGAGCCAGAATCTTATGATAAAATGCATTTTTTTTTTACAAGCTATAAGCCAGAATCTCATGATAAAAGAGAAGGTATGAAATGAAATGACCATTGTATGATTTAAACTGATTTTAATTACCATGATTTGGAAGTTGCTTTCAATTAAATATGCACAATGCATTTACTTCCTTTCAATTTAAGTTCATAGTTAGTTGGAGGCATAATAAGATATTGGAGCAAACCAAAAACAAATTTGATAGTTGGGTTACAAAACAAACACTTTTAACTAAGACAAGATTTTAGATATGAACTCTTTTCTAATAAAATTGACTGGTCATTCTTATAATTTTTAATCTGCAGTAATTCTTTCATTAACTAAAAAAGTGTCTACTAATTGAAGGAATTAGTTAAGACTTCATTTGATTTATATAAATTCAAAATTAAATTGTTGAGATTTCATGAATCAAATATATTATTTAGTTAGGGTAAGTTGTTAAACATATATTTGTTGCTAAAGATATTTAGAAATAAGGTGGGTTGAGATTTTATTACACACAGATATAAGCAGTAAAACTTCAAAATCATAACTGTTCGTTCCTTATACTTTCATTGGCCATAACTGTTTCTCATAATGGGAGAGCTATAACAATTGATGGTAGAGTCATAGCTGCAGTAATGTTTTTAATATGCTTAATCATTAATAATCAATAATATGTTATTTTAATTTATTTAAATGACTTTATTTATTATATTTTTTCTTATTAGATGTGGCATGATCTCATAAAAAAAGCAAAAGAAGATGGATTAGATGCCATTGAAACGTATGTTTTTTTGGAATGCTCATGAACCAACTCGTCGCCAATATGATTTCAATGGTAATCTTGATCTTCATCAAGACAATTCAAGCTGATGGATTATATGTTGTACTTCGGATTGGACCTTATGTTTGTGCAGAATGGAATTATGAGTAAAACTATTAAAATATATTCAATTTGTAAATGGTGATATATATTGATTGTTTAATTTGAATATAATATATTTTTTTTCTTCAAATTAGAGAGTTTCCTGTGTGGTTGCATAACTTGCGTGGTGTTGAGCTGCCGCGCAATGAGATGCAAAATTTCACAACATTAATTGTAAATATGGTAAAACAAGAAAAACTTTCACAATGAACCCTTTTATTATTTATTAAGAGAGGGAGTGTTAGGTATCAGTGTAATTTTTTATTTTTTATTTTTTTTAATTTAAAAAAAATAAATATTAGAAAATATTTTTTTAAAAAATTATTATTTTTTATTTATTTCATCATTATTCAAAAATATTTTGAAAACAGAAAACCAAAAAAATAATTTTTTATTTTTAAAATATTATTTTTGTTTTTAAAAAACAGAAAATATAAAATATAAAATGATACCCAACGCACCTTAAAGTATTAATTTTATGATTATTTTTATTTAACAGCACTTTAATTAATTTTATGAATGCTTAATAGGTTGAGAATGAGTATGGAAATGTCATGTCTTCATATGGAGAAAGTGGAAATGTAACATCCATGCTCTAATATTTCATAATTTTTAATTTTTAATAGTAATAAATTAACTAATTAAATCAAGAAAATCAAATTCTATAAAATTTAAATTGATTGAGATTGGAAATATTAAAATAATTAGAGCTAAATTTATATGCACATGATAACATATTTAATTAGATTTTTAATTTTATAAAATTCTTAATTTATTGATTTGTGGATTATATACATATATAGAATTATATTTTCTTCATTAATGCTTACACGTGTTTATATTTGTCCAAACATATAATGGCCAGCAATTATATGTAGAAATCAAAAACAAAATTTGACAATTCTCCTTTTTTTTTTTGTATAAAAATATGCAAATACTTGAGTATATATATTTATGTATTTTTTATAAGAATTATTGTTGCTATCCAAAAATCATGCATTTCACATTTATATAATAATAATAGTAACAACAACTATTATTATTGTTTTCCAGGAAAATCTTATTGCTGTTTTGATTATCTAAATTTTAAAATTTAATAAAATAGTTATTGATTGCTTAAAAAAAATAAAATAGTTATTGATATATTATCATAATATATATGCTACACTAATGGGCTATTTCAAGTCCAAGGCAATAGAAACTCGCAAGAAATATGTTCAACCTTATGTATGGACACACACACCTAAGATAAAAGATACTAATATACTCTCTGATCTCAATATCTGCATATTATCTCTATCAGAAACTGACTTAGCCATCGGAGTGGATACTAAAAAGTTCGCCAAAGACACCTCCGGTACCCACTTTCACGGCTCTTTTCTCTTGGTCTTACAAGTACCTAGTGAACCAAGCTTCATCAGTTATTGCCAATCTGTATTGCAATATATAGTTGTTGATCATTTTTAATTCTAACATTAAAAAAAAAAAAAGGCTTTATGTTCCAATTTAATCTCATTCCTACAAAGGGATGAACAAACTGATGAATAAGCTGGAGGAAAACCTAATTCACCATACAAAATGCATTCTCTAATTATTAAGGCAAGGCAACAAAAGTAGTTTTTTTGAGATTCTTATACTTTTTCGTTTCAAATTGATAGTACATTTTTCATTTTTAAATGTTAATTTTATAACGAAATCTCTATATTACTCTTTATTAGTTGTATAATTAATATATATATATATATATTCAACAAAATGTATAAAATTAATATGTTATTTTTAAAAAATAAGTGTATTTTAAGAAATTTACATAACATTAATTAATTTTCTTAATTTATGTGTAAAAACAAAGTGAACTATTAATTTAGAACGATGGAGTAATTAGATGATACATAAACTAACCACAACCATCAATCATAGCATCAAAAGATTGCAATATATTTCTGCATTAAATAGAATACTAAATAGCGTCAAACTTGCATATTATAGCTTAGAAACTGTAACTACAAAACAACATACAAGTAAATGGATTAGAATGAATTGGTAAATTTATCTAAATCAAGCCTTTTGAGCTGAAAATTCAAGGATGAATTCTCTGGTTTCTTCATTGGCTCTATCAAGTGCAGTTCGTCCATCTGCATCCTTGACAGTGTAACTTGCTCCAGCTCTTAATAACTCTTCAATTTTCGGCTTGTCACCTTCTGAAGCAGCCAAGAGTAGTAAAATGTCTACTGGATGAATCTTTTGACTTAGAAGAGCCTCCATCTTATCATATGTACCCTCAACAGCAAGCATACCCATGTAGTTAAAGTACTGCAAATTATTTTTATTTATGTTTTCAATCAGACAATATTTTAACAAAACCTGATGTTATACATTATGGTAATTACATGAAATTTGATGTTTGAAAGATGTGATGTGAAGACAAGAAAAGTCTGCCTTGATCAATTATGTTTCATTGGGTTCTTCTATAAATGTGTGATTAAGAGCACAATTGAGAGTAGTAACCAAGTTGAGTCATCAGTAATCCTACAATTGCTTCACATATGTTATTATCACATTAGCAGAATATATACACTTAGTGTTGACAATACTTAACTCTCTGTCCTCAATTTTTTGATTCTATAACAATACTTAAAATTCTATAACAAGGAGCTGCTAATTCCTCTAATCAAGCAAAATGCTGCCTAAATCCAACTATCAATTCACAACACAGTCTCTATCCTACTACTTCCATTAAACATTGCACTTCCACCACTCCCATTTTCTTTCCTTCTCTTTTATTACCTGGTAGAAAATTTGGGAAATTGAACAACAAGAGGAAATATTCATGGAAAATGAACTTCAATCACACTTTACAACAAGCTTTAATTGCAAGGCCATGACAATTACTAAGCAGTAATGAGCATTTCGTGCAAGTATATTGTGGCATTATCTAAGCCAATTTTCAGTCAAAATTCTCTTTTTGAACACTAAGGTAAGGTAGAGAAACAATCCCTTATCCTCACTCCTTACTACATTAATCCCAAATATTTGAAAATTAGAAGATAAGAATAAGTTAAAGAAAATGGCAATTTAAGCACAAATTAGAAAGCTATTCCAATTCCCAAAACACAATTCACTTAAACAAGAAAATCCCAATTCTCAAAACAGAGCTAAAGCATGAAATTTATAGAGAGAGTGAGAGTGAGGTGGTGTACCTGCTCAACATCATCTCTATCAAAATCATCACGAGATTGGCTGCCATAAATGCCAGCACCTTCAGCATCAACACCCCGGTTACCAAACTTAAACCAACACTTCACTTTTGAACCATTAGATGGTCCAATTTTGCAGGGTCTTACCCAACTAACATTATTTGGGATACCCAGAAACTTAGAACTCAATTTGGGCAAAAAAGATTGAGAATTTTGAGGTTTGGAAGTGATTATGAAATGGGTTGTTGTACATGATAATATTGAAGCCATTACTGTGTTTTCTAAGAAAATACAAAAATCATGGAACTGATGTTATCACTTGGCTTCCTATCCACTCAGTGTTGCCTTTTTTGCCCTTTTGCAGTGTAACAGGGAGAAATGATAGAGTGTGCGCATGTCCACGTTATTAATTTTGAGGGATTGATCCATCAAAGTCCAAGATCTTCTATTTCATTTTGTTCACTTGTCTAGCCCATAATTGATAACTTGTAAGCCCATGATATTTACTTTATATATATATATATATAATTGCAACAATTTTACTAAAAAAAAATATTATATAAATAAACAGATTTAATTTTTTAATTTATTTTGTATCAAATGGCTAATAAAAATTTACTTTCTTAAGTGAACTTTTTTTTTTTTTTTTTCTATTTATGATATTAGTAGTACACTATTGGGTTAATGGTTAATAATTAAGTGTCTATTTTATAATATTGAATGTTAAAAATTTAATTGGCAACAACTCTTTCTTTTAAATAATTTTTAAAATGATATATGTCATTTATTTATTCATCTTGACCTAACATAATGATATTACATGGAGACAAACAAAAAATACATCAATACACTTAAAAATTTATAAGTAATATGAATTATTAGAAATAATATTAATTCCACATTAAGCAAGATAGCAAAGGAAATTTTTTTATTTTTCCAAAAAAAAAAAAAAAAATAGGCTGACAATATTGGAAATGTTTTTATATATATTCTCTTTATTTTTCATTTAAGCTCTAAGCTTAAAATTTCTATTAACACTGTCATGAAAAAAAAATTAAATATATATATTTTGTGAAAGAAACTAAAGTGACGTTTGATAATATCATTTAGCACTTAAAATTAAAAATTTCAGCACTTAATCGTTTTAACTTTGTTTTATAACTTCATTTTAAAAGTCTAAATTAAGTCAAAAATCACTTAAAATGATAAGTAAAAATTTTTAACTTAAAATTTATATTGAATGTAATAAGTGATTAAATTTTTAAATATTTTTATTATTTAAAAATATATCACTTATTTTATTCAGCACTTAAAATTCAGTACTTAAATTTTCAGCATTTAATTTTCAATTTTATCAAATACCACTAAAGTTTGAAGTGATGGGTAGAGTGCAAAAAGCTGGCTACAACAATGGGTTTAAATGTGTTCTGCAAAATGAATGTAAAAACTCATCCAACAATCACATTTAACATAGTTTTAAATGGCTTCACCCAATTGTGCGGTGGCTCCTTTACTTCCATTTACTCTTTTCTTGCCAAACCAGTGAACTCAGAACTAAGGAAATCAATTTTGTCACAAACACAATTGGTAAATTATTAAAAAATGTTAATCATATCTTTCCCATGAACCTCCATTTACAATCAAATAAAATACACAAGGAAGCACATATAGATTTAACCTATCGATAAGTGTATATCCGACTTGAAATAGACTCATATTTGAATCCTCTCTCTCAATGCTAAAAAATCTAAGTACATATAAAAAAGAAAAAAAAATCATTATACTTATCTCTCCATTAAGCTAGTAATCTAGTGGTCGATTAAGCTAGTAATCTAATAGTCGAGTGTTTACTTTGTAATACAAAATGCATTTTAGAATTTCCGATGTATAAAAGAAAAATGAAGAAGAAGAAGAAGCAACAGCTCCCATGCCTAAAAAGCACTCAAATTGATTCACCAAACCAAACCACACCCCAATCTCTTTTTCTTCCCTTGCCATTCAAGACATGAAAAGGCAAAAGCCATACTAAAAATAGACAAGAAAGAAGTTTTCCCTCTCTTTGAGCCTCACATCATCATTTGACACTAAATGGGAAGTGAGGTAGGATGTTAAGGTCAAAAACACATAATGAATGTATTATGCGGATAATCTCACATAATTCACCATCTAACACCAATCATAATCATGATCCAATTATGCACCGATAAACATGTGAATCAGAAGCAAGAAATTAAAACAAGAAAAGTATAGTGGTTAGCAAATTAAATGTATTGACAGCAAGCACATGAATACAATGAAAATGTCACCATCTAATCTTTTAAAAGAGGGGAAATCTAATGCTGTTCACTTCAGATAAAGAACATGAGGTAAAGAATTCATGAGAAAACACTGCGTATAAGGCCAATCACCATATGCCCTAGACTTGAAGCAATTTCCCCACCAAGATCAAGAACCTAAATCACTTCTCTTCGTCTGCAAGCCTCCTTCACCTGAACAAACAAAACACGTATAAATCTATCACCGTAACCACAAAATTCCCAGAAGACATGGCAGCTCATGCTCCTGTAGAAATAGGCACTAAAGGCACCGTTGGGTCCCTCGTAATGCAGGAAATCAGGTATTTCAGCCATCTTGAATCAAGCTGTCGAGAAAGCTCACACATACGTCAGTCCCATAATGCTGGAATAGCGTCAACTAGTAGTCAATCCAAGCCTACTCTTGAATCTCAGATAACAATCCAAAGAAAGAAAAAGAAAGGAAGTACCAGGCTTCTACCAAGAATGTGTTCTATGGTGGAAGTGTCAGAAAATAACCGGCCAATAGGAATTTCAGGGTTCGGTTACAAGAATCTGAAATCTGATATCAAAAACTTGCAAGCCTAGATGATGCTCTCCGATAGCTTTGAGAAACCAAGTTTCTTGAGTTTGCTAGTTATAGGGCTAGCCCATGCTTTATCTTGGTGACCACATTTTATGTCCACAACTTCGACAATTTTAGTTCCTTTCCTGTTGGTTTTCTCCCTACTAGGAGTTCTGTCCAGTGTAACATTCTCAGAGCAGAGCATCGGGATTCGATGGGCACTTTTGGTGTAGCTTTTTATTTTCCGGGCTGTTTCAGGGCTTCCATGATTAGTGCTGCTGCTACTTGCCTCGTCCAATGATTTTCTTGCTTGTAGTCTTTTAGAAGTAGTTGCACTGCAGGGAACCGAAACAGGAACAGTCTTCAGCTTATCTTGATGAGATGCTGATGCCTGTGGTGCACATTTGGTGGATTCCAGTTCCTTTGTCATCAGGGCACTGACTGTTCCGGTGGTCCCCACCCTGATGGATCCTCCACCACCCTTGATAGCTTCTAGTTTCTGAACCATCTCTCTATATGCTTTCAATCAGAAGTCTGAGATCTACTTTTTACAGAATAGTTATTAGCCTTCAAAGCTTGTGGAGAGTATTGTGACTAAATGAGTTCTTAAGCCTGTTATGCAATGGCACCTGCATTCAGGTGTAGACGATATCCTATTAGCTGAAAGATGGATCATATATATTCTTCACATCAGAGATTATAATCTGATACATTTTACAAACAAACAAATGAACATACATACATATGAGAGTATGATGCTCGAATGAACACACAAAGCATAATTTCCAATAAAATATATAAGGGGTTTATTTGGATAGATAGTCTGATTAAAATAATTTGAGTATTTGAATTTGAGATCATAATGATTTTATATAATTTTACACTTGAAACAAAATCCAAATATTCAATCATTACAAATACACGCATATCCAAATGGATCCTAATAGATTTTGCAAGAAAATGCAGGATACTTGGCCGCTCAAATTAGTTAGGATATTCTTTACAAATAGCACAAATCCCACAAAAAGAAATCAAATGAAGTGTTCTTTATCACAATAAATGGCTAAAACAAGGAATTAGCTGCAAGAAGCAACAAATCCAGAGTGATGAATTCTCCATAACAGTTATAAACAAGAATAGTAAAGCAAGTTAACAAATGAAAAAGTTCAACACCAGATCTAGAGAATACAAGAGATACAATCAAGCAATTGATTTCTCCCATTCATCTAGTTTTACGAAGTAAGAGGTGTATACAGATTCCAGAAACTTGGACTGGGAGATTTTATTAAACAGTAATTAACTCATGAAAAGCTTCCCTTTAGACCAAGAAGAATACATTAAGTATAATACAAGACGAATTCAAAATCTTTAAACAGCTGAAATTACATGAAATGTACAAAGCAAAATGTAATTATCATTATGCATATTTTATTAGCCAAATCAAAATGTTGAATCGAATATTGGCTGTAAATAAAGAAAGGGAAAATCACTTGAAATCAAAGACAGAAATTCAAAGGGGCTAAAGTAGACAAGAATCCAGAAATTCATATCAATAAAATGACGTCAAGAAAATTCTAAAAGTTACAAAAGCATCATATAAACACACTCAACAACCAATAATCCATAAAATTTCAAGCTTTTTAAACACCAAGAATCCTATAAAACTGTCTTGAATGATAGAAAAGAATCCACAATTAACCTATAATCAAACCTCAAATCAAATGCAGATTATAAAGATTGAGATTAAAGAACATACCCAGAAGCAAGAAAGTCAGTAGCATTAAAATGTTGAAAGATGTAGCAAGTTCTTGAAGAATTTCAAGAATGAATCTTGAGGGAAAGAGGAAAATAAAACAAAACCCAGAAACTCTTTTTGGAATCTTTGGTAACTAAGATACTTAAAAAAAGAGATTTATGGGTTAATCAAACACGTGTGGTAAGAGGGAGATAATGTCACCATGAAAAGAACATTATCTAATCTTTCATTACAATGAAATCTGACTTTTTGCTAAGTGTTTTTGTCTCTTTATTTACATTGGTTTAGTGAATGGGACTCTCTCTCTCTGGTTAAAAGAGAAATTAATTATTATTGGTACTTGGGGAGTGGAGTTTTCGCCATGGAAGCAGACAAGCTGCAAGGACTGTTTAGGTGAAACGCACCGTTTTTAGTCAAATACGTGACACACACGCACCATCCACCGTCCCCAATAATTTATTTTCTTTCTTTTTGGATTTGATAGTGTCATTAAGCTCCGGCCACTAATTAGGTGTTAATTAATACATCCAAATTTTTATATATTATAAAGTTTTATTTAATTTATAATATAATTATTGTGAATAATATTATACTAATAAAAGTAACTATATGTTATTTTTATAGTTTTTCTGTTATATAATTTACTTTTTTTTAGTTAATTTATAATTGGCTATATAAAGATATGAAAATTAAGATGTTAACAATGTAAATAAAGGATTTATACTTTTTTAATTATTAACAAATTTTTTATTAATTATTTAATAATTCAATAGTATTTTTTTTGTAACAATGTAAAAGTTATTTTAACTTTGATTTAAATTTTAGATTTTTAAGTATAAATCTTAAATACTAAAAGTTGGAGACATCCTTCACCATCCATATAATAATAATAAAAATCAATAGTTAAAAATAAAATCATTAACTTAACTTTCTTTTGTTATATGCCGTTAGACTTATTCAAATTGCGAGTTCAACGTTATTCGGGTTGAGTTTAGTTGGATTTGACTTTTTAAATTTAAGTTTAAGTTTGATCTGATCATACAAATGTATTATTTTGACTAAGTCCAGTTTGCATCTTAAAAATATATAATTTTTGAATTTTTACATAAATACTTAACAAAGACAAAATATTCACATACATGTATTTCTTTCTTTTTCTTTTCAAAAATACTACTTACTAAATTTTTTATTTTAAAAATGTCTCACTTTCAAAAGTATATTATAAATATATTAAAATTATATCATAAGTATTTAAAAAAATATATATATTTTTGAAAACTTAAAAAGACAAGGGTATTTTTATAGAAAAAATTATATTGTGTTATTTTCTCTATAATTTTTTACATGCAAAATTTTCTGACGGGCTAAACTTATCAAACAAACCTTAAAAAAAAAATGATATTTCCAATTCCGTTTAAAAAATAATCAGATTTTTTCAAACTCGGCCTTGGACGAGCTAAAAAAAATTTATGTCCAAATCCAAATTTTTTCAAACAGACCAGACAGGTACACAAGGCTATGAGTAGGGGTGTCAAAACGTGTTGGTGGATCCTGTTCGTGTCGGGTTGATATACTCAGGTGACACGATTATGGTCAATACGAACACGACTCATTTATTAATCGTGTCACCCAAACACGACACGAAAATTAAACGGATTACACGAATACGACACGTGTAACCCGTTTATTTAATTGGGTCATATATGGGTCATGAACCCTACACAATCCATTTAACCTGTATAATATTTATAACTTGAAAAATGTAATATATTTATTGCATAAATTAATTGTACTATTATTCATAAATCAAATTATGATTAAAATTGTAAATTCATTAAAAATTTCATATTTCATATCTTTTTCAAATATTCAAGCAAGCACTATCAAATAAATTTAAATAAAATTTTGTTTATTTTTGATTTTTTTGTCATTTTATTTTTTTATTAATTTTGTTTGTCTCTTCTAATACAATATAAATGACTATTTTAACCATTAATATTACTAAGAAATATACAAGCTATAAATGGGTTGGGTTGGATTGACACTATCCAACACAACAGATGAAATTAAACGGGTTGTAACGGGTTAGCGTGTCAACCCGTTACACGACTCGTTTAAGCAGTGTCATAAACGGGTCAACCCGTTTACCGATACGGACCTGTTAAAGCTCAACCCTAACACGAAAATTTTTCGTGTTTGGCGAATCGGATTAGCGTGTCATGACCCTTTTTGACACCCCTAAGGGCGAGTATAGGGCAGGTTTTCCATTACTTGTACCCGCTCTGCCAATATCTATTTATACCCGCTCTATCACCACTCCGCAACGAGGCAACGCGGGTATCTAAGGGTATACCCATTTTATTTTATTTATTTATTTTTTTCTTTAAAAAATTTATTTAATATTAATTTTTCATATATACATATATTCATTTATATCTATTTTCTACGTATCTGTACAATATAATTTATCTTTTATATATAAAAAAAAAAGTTATAAATTAATAATGATATATTAAATATATATATAATATTTAAAAAATTAAAAATATATTATATATATATATATATATAATCGGGGCGGGTTATAACATTATCTGCCTCGTCTCGAACCCGATTTGAATTTTAAATTTTAAATCTGCCCGCCCCATTTTATAAACAGGGCGGGTATTAGAGGTGAGGCAGGACGAATACCCGACAGGGGGCTAAATTGTCATCCCTACCCACAAGGCCATAAAATAAATAAATAAATCCACCTCAATTAATTAATTACTATATGTAAAACCCAAAAAAAGAGACAAAGTAATTGCATAAGAATCTTTTTCTATAATATCAATATTAATTGTAGAAAGCTATTGTAATACCCTGATTTTTAGTTATTTTTGAAAATATTATTTTCACATGAAAATATAAATATTTAATTTGATTTACTGTAATTTTGTTTAATGGTAATTTGAATTACCATTATTATTGTAAAAAAATATAATACTTGATTATGATAAATATGAAAAGTAATTTTATGAAATCATGATATTTTATAAGGTTATAAATTATAGTTTGATTTATTAAGAATTAATTAAATTAATTAAGAAATTGATGATTTTAATATTGATATTGAAGTATTATAATGGGTATTATTATATTGGGTAAAATTAATTAGTTTTAGATTTTATTATTATTATTATTATTATTATTATTATTATTATGT
>CATKHJ010236525.1:0-28259 GCA_949750685.1 Vernicia montana
AAACCTAGTCCCCGAGCCCAAACTTGGTTCGAAGATTAGTGATTTTATCCTTGGGTAAATTAATCAAAAGATTAATAAATTAGAGTCAAATTGGGTTTTTTCCTTAATTTTTCCATTTAAAATAAATTAGGGTGGCGACTCTCGAATCCTTTTTAAAAATCAAAAATCAATTTTCTGAGGCGATAACTGCTTCCAATCGTAAGCACCAAAACTTGTTCCTTAACCTCCCTTAAAAATCGCTCTTGCCTTTCCTTAAGTCATTCTCCGAGCGAGGGGAGGGGCGTTCGGGCGAGGCCTCACAACATCGCGACCACAATTAAGGCTTCGCGACTGCGATTTAACTCTGACAGTGCATTAAATGCAGATTTTCTAGTTGTTAGGGAGAGATTTGGCCATGACCCATTTGTAATGACTCTTTGGTGGTGGGAAGCTATAAATACTCCCTCCAAAGGCCTTAAGTGATATACAACAACCTCTCTAAGTGGTCAAACTCTTGCAATTTAATTTCTTAAGCCTTAAACTCTTTATTTCATACTTTGTATTTGTTGGTGAGCTTTGAATTCTCTAAGGGTTATGTGTTAGCCTTAAACACTTTATTTGGTTGGGGAATGAGCTTTAGAAAACTCTTGTTAGGTTTGAGTGTGAGCCTAGTCAAAACACTTGTAAGGTTTGGTGTGAGCCAAAACACTAAGTTGGGAGTGAACTTGTGAAAACTCCATTGTATTATATAGCTATAGTGGAAATACCCAATTGAGGATTGGGGAGTCGACATCGGGTTTGTTATACCCGAACCACTATAAATCTTTGTGTTCTTTCTCTTCTTCCCTAATCTTCATACTTTAAAATTTTAATTTCTCACCTACTCAACCCCCATTCTTGGTGCATAAGGGACAATAAGTGGTATCAGAGCAAATATCAAAATGGCCAATGAAGGGACTAATCATCTCAAACCCCACTTTGATGGCACCGATTATGCTTATTGGAAGCATAGAATGGAGGTCTACCTTAATAGTAATCTCATAGATGTATGGAATAGTATACTTGAAAAATGAAAGCCTCCATCAAAGGTAATTGAAGGTGTGGAAGAGATGATTCAAAGAAAAGAATGAGTTGATGCTTATAAAAGAGCTAATGGCAAGAACAAGAGAGCCATGACCATCTTTATTAGTTCCTTGTCTATAGAAGAATGTGGAAGAGTTCAACATTGTACAAGTGTTCATAGCATTTGGAAGTCATTAAAGAACTACCATGAAGGCATCATACAAGTAAAATCTAAGAAGGTGCAAATGCTTGTCCATGAATATGAGCTCTTCAAGATCAAGCCCAATGAGAACGTGACAAATATAACCAACAGGTTTCTTGGAATTGTCACAAGCTTAAGAAATATTTGGGAAGAATTACTCTTTGGAAGATGTCAACAATAAAATCTTTAGTGCCCTTCCAAAGAAGAACTAGGGTGGCTTCCATTGAGGAAGCACATGATCTTAGCAAGCTTCCTATGAATGTTCTCATTGGCAAGCTCCTTACTCATGAGATGACCTTGGAAAAGGAAGAAGTCCAAGGTGAGAAGAAGAAGAAGACCATTGCTCTCAAATGCTCCACCAAAGACAAACATGATAGTGACAGTCAAAGTGACTCGGATGAGAGTGATGATGAAGATGAAGAGTTGGTTATGCTATCTAGAAGAGTCAAGGAGATTATTAAGAACAAAAAGAAGAGATCCTTTAGGAAGTCTTCCTCCAACTCCAACAAGGAAAAGAAAAATGAGGTAACTTATTATGAATGTGGGAAGCAAGGCTACATCAAATCGAAATGTCCCAAGCTCAAAAAGAAAAAAAAGTGGGATAAGGAGAAGAAGAAAAGCTTCAAAGCTACATAGGATGAAGATTCTTCCAACGATGAAGAAGAGGATGAAGTTGCAAATCTATGCTTCATGGCCTTGGAAGACTCTTCAAATAAGGTATGCTCTATTTCTTATTCTTGTGATGATATTGATGATTGTGTTGATGATGACATGGATGATGAGCTTATGAAGGCTATGACCTTAAAATGTGAAAAATATTTTTCTAAAATGAAATTTTATAAAGAAAAATGTTCAAAAGTTAAAAAGGATTTCAAAGGTCTTGGAAAACTTGTTTTAAGTTTGAAAACATCTAATGTTAACCTCAAAAATTTATTGGATGAAGTTTGTACAAAAACCTCCTCATTTGAATCATTATGCAAAGAAAATAATTTTTTTAAATTAGAGGTTGGAGAATTAAGAACTTATATTTTAAATTTCACAAAGGAAATGAAGTTTTGGATACACTCATTGTATCTCAAAGACCACCTCTTATGAGATATGGTCTTGGCTTCAATGGTTCATCAACTTCCACATCCTCATCTCCATCATTCATCAAAACCTCTAGTCCTCAAACTTCAAGCATTGAGGTAGTCAACAAGGAGGTTAAAGCACACACAAAACCTTCAAATCCTAAAAGGATTGTGAAAGGTTCACAAAGCCCAAGAGCTAAGCCTCAAAGAGCTAATCATGCATTCATTTATCAAAAAAGACATGTTCAAAAACACCCACAATCACAACATCATACATGCTCTTGTTTGCATTCACATAACCATGTTATGAAGAGGCACTCATTTCATGCCAATATGGTAAAGAAGAAGAAGACTCATAAGTCTGAGCTTCAATGCCACTATTGCTTAAAATTTGGGCATATAAATGTGTTTTGCAATATAAGGAAGGCTCACTTGAAACTTAATGATCCTTCCAAGACTAACTCTCAAGGACCCAAGTATGCTTGGGTACATAAGCAAAGATAATTCTATTTCTTGTAGGTATTCTTTAAATCCACTACAAAGGAGAATGAATGGCGTGTCGATAGTGGATGCTCAAGGCACATTACCAGAAATACAAACCTTTTCATCCATGTGAAGAAAAAGCTTAGTGGAAATGTCATATTTGGAAACAATGCTGAAGGTAAGATAATTGGCATTGGCACTATTGGTAAGGATGGTTGTTCCCTCCTTAAGGATGTCCTATTGGTTGATGGCTTAAAGCATAATTTGTTAAATGTAAGTCACTTATGTGACAAAGGTAATAAAGTCACCTTTGACTCTAAAGCATGCTTTGTCAACACCTTGGTTGATGACAAAGTTGTGTTTAAAGGTGAAAGAGAAGACAATACCTACATAATTGACTTATCCAATTTAGCTAACCAAAATTTCAAGTGTTTTGTGTTTATTAGCAATGAGTTTTGGCTTTGGCACAGAAGACTTGGACATGCAAGCATGAAGCTCCTCCATAGTCTTTGCAAAGATGAGCTTGTAGAAGGTTTGCCAAAGATCAAGTTTTCAAAAGACAATACATATGGACCTTGTCAAATGGGAAAGCAACACAAGTCATCCTTCAAATCCAAAAATGTTGTAAGTACCTCTAAACCTTTTCAACTTGTACATATGGATTTATTTGGACATAGTAGGATTGTTAGTTTGGGTGGAAAGAACTATGCATATGTGTTGGTTAATAATTACTCTAGATTTACTTGGGTTAGTTTCTTGACTCATAAGAGTGATGCATTTGATGCTTTTAAAAGTTTTGCAGGACATGTTCAAAATGAAAAGGGTTATTTTATTTAAAAAATTAGACGTGATCATAGGAAAGAATTTGAAAATGAACATTTTGAAAAATTTTATCTTGAATATAGTATTTCACATAATTTTCTGGATCCTAGAACACCACAATAAAATGGTATTATAGAGAGGAGAAATAGAACCTTAGTGAAAATGGCTAGAACTATGCTCATTGAGTATGCTTTTCCCACATACTTTTGGGTCAAAGCCATCAACATTTTGTGTTATATTGCAAATAAAGTTTTCAAAAGGCCTATTTTAAATAAAACCTTTTATAAGTTATGGAATGGAAGAAACCCCAAGATTTCATATCTTAGAGTATTTGGTTGCAAGTGCTACATATTGAACACCAAGGACAACCTTGAGAAATTTGCATCCAAAATGGATGAAGACATATTTTTGGGTTATTCCACCTCTAGTAAAGCCTATAGAGTCTTTAATAAAAAGTCTTTGGTTGTTGAATAGTCAATTAATGTTGTATTTGATGAATCAAGCAAGCTTGATCTTAAGAAAGATACTTTTTTTGATGATCTTGTAGGTGAGTTTAAGAAACTTGAGGTTGATGACAATTCAAAGGAAGAGAAAGTGAATGAGGAGAATCAACAAGATTTGAAGCTCAACCTCAACAACAAGAAAGTCACACTCAAGAACTTCCAAAAGAGTGTAGACACCCCAAGGATCATCCAAAGGAACTCATCATAGGTGAAATATCAAATGGTGTAAGTATTAGATCTTACTTTAAGGCCTTAGACAATAATCTTGCCTTTGTTTCTCAAATTGAGCCAATAACTATTGATGAGGCTCTTGATGAGAGTTGGGTGATTGCTATGCAAGAAGAAATCAACCAATTTGAGAGAAACAAAGTTTGGAAACTTGTTCCTAGACCCAAGAACCATCCTATTATTAGGAGTAAATGGGTGTTTAGAAGTAAGTTAGATGAGTATAGTTCCATCACTAGAAATAAGGCTAGATTGGTTGCCAAAGGGTATAACCTAGAGGAAGGCATTGAATATGATGAAACCTTTGCTCTGGTTGCAAGATTAGAGGCCATTAGAATATTTCTTGCATATGCATGTCACGTGGATTTCAAACTTTTTCAAATAGATATCAAAAGTGCATTTTTAAATGGTTTTATAGAAGAAGAAGTTTATGTTGAACAACCACCCGATTTTGAACATCATGAGCTTTCAAATCATGTTTATAAATTAACTAAAGCCTTGTAAGGATTGAAACAAGCTCCTAGAGCTTGGTATGAAAGGCTTAGTTCATTTCTATTGAAAAATGGTTTTACAAAAGGCAAGGTTGACACTACACTTTTTGTCAAAAAGCACAATAATGATATACTAATTGTTCAAATTTACGTTGATGATATTATTTTTGATGCTACTAATAAATATCTTTGTGAGGATTTTGCTAATTGTATGACTAGGAAATTTGATATAAGCATGATGGGTGAGCTCAAGTTCTTCCTTGGTCTACAAATCAAGCTATGCAAGGATGAAATTTTCATCAACCAATCCAAGTACACCATGGAGCTTCTAAAGAAGTTTGGGATGGATGGTTGTAAAAGTAGTAATACACCCATGAGCACATCAACTAAACTTGACAAAGATAAAAAGGGTAAGCCTATGGATGAGAATAAATATAGAGGTATAATTGGTTCTCTTCTTTATCTTACGACTCCTAGACCAAATATTATGTATAGTATATGCTTGTGTGCTAGATTGCAATTTTGTTCTAAAGAATCTCATTTGCATGCGATTAAAAGAATTGTGAAATATTTGCATGGCACATTGCATTTAGGCTTATGGTATCCTAGGAACACATCATTTAGCATTGTTGGTTTTTCATATGCGGATTATGCGAGTAGTTTATTAGATAGAAAGAGCACTTCCAGAACTTGTCAATTAATTGGTGAATGTTTAGTTTATTGGTTTAGCAAGAAATAAGTTTCGGTTGCCTTGTCCACCGTCGAAGTGGAATATGTGGCAGCGGGTTGTTGTTGCACTCAAGTTCTTTGGATGAAACAACAATTCAAGGACTATGGTCAAATAATTGATCACATTCCCATTAAATGTGATAACAGAAGTGCCATAAATCTTTCAAAAAATCCCATCCAACATTCTATAAGTAAGCATATAGACATTAGGCATCACTTTTTAAGAGATCATATGCAAGTTGCTGATGTTGTATTAGAATTCATTGATACAAAAAACCAACTAGCCGATATTTTCACAAAGCCCCTCAATAAAGAAAGATTGAATTTCATTAAAAAGGAGCTTGGTATGCTTAATAGGAGCTCTTTGTCTTAAAATCCTTTTTGCATAAAATTATTTGTGATTATTTACTTGCATTTCATACATTCTTAATTGCTATGATTGATTGAGTATAATTGCAAATGTTTGATGCTTTGAATATTTGATGTTGCTTTTGTTTGTGTTTAATGTATGATTGACTCATACACATATGAATTTTTTAATATTCATGTGATTAAGTCAGTCATTTATACCAATTTTAATCATGCAAATTAGTGCCAATTGCATTGCATAAGTATTTCACATGTTTTCCTTTGAAATTTTTGGAAAACCTCTAAATCGCGGTTGTAATTTGTGTTTCACAAGCGCGATATTTAAATATTTCTTCCCGTTGACTGATCATGTAAATTGCGGTTGCTAATTATGTATCGTGAACGAGAAATTGAGAAAATTCAAATTTCGCGATTGCGACTACCATTTAGCGAATGAGATTTATGCCCTGACTCATAAAAAATAGTCATTTTAAAATAGTCAAATTTTCAATTTAATGCATTTCTAGCCTTTTTTGATCGTTTTCTGTACATTTTATGTCTATAGATACCCCTTTAATCCTCAAAAATTATTTTACATTCACTATAAACTCTCTTAAGGCATTTTTTCACTATTTTTGTGCTCTCAAACTCTCCATTCTTTTCATACTTTTCTATTTCTTCTACTTCATCTCCTTTCTTGCTTTCTTAATTTAATCCAATGGCTCCAAAATCTAAGGCTACTAGACAATCTAAGGGAAAAGAAGCCCAAACTTCTCAAGATCCCTCTCAAACCCCATAAGCCTCTCTTTTTGAATTAATGAAAGGAGTTACAAATGAAGAAAAATAAAATTATCTCAAGTTGCAAGACAAATTTATTCTTGCAAGCAAAGTTCCAAACATGGTAAGTTTGAAGACCTTGAGCATTAACCAAGACATTGTGGGATACTTGGAGAATTTAAAATGGGGGAATTTTATTTTTATAAGTGAAGTTGGTTATGAGGAGTTAACCAAGGAATTCCTATCTACCTTGGTTATAGAAAAGAAATTTTCCTCACCCTTTAGTCACTATAGAATAAGGTTTAGGTTCTTTGGCAAAGAATATGGTTTGCGATTGGAGGATGTGGCGGATGTGTTTGGATTTCTCAAGGAAGGTGCTTCTAACCTCAATGACCTTGACATGAGCTACAACAAGTTTTGGAAAGAAATTTTCATTAAAAAAAGGTTTGATCCAAAAACTTCTATTGCCAAACACTTTCGCACCCTCACCTTTTGGGTCCTTCATCGAATTGTCACATTCTCTATTAATGCAAGAAGAGATGGCAATGAAAAGGTAACCCAAAAGGACCTTTTCTTCTTGTATGGCACGATTAAAGGACAAAACATCTAAGCTGCAAGATTCCTTATAGACCAATTTGTCCACCTAGCCAAAACCCCCAAAGGTACCATTCTCCTCTCTTCTCAAATTTCTCAAATTGCCCAACATGTTAAAGCTCTCTCCCCTAAAAACAAATCCCTTCTTAAAACTTGCTTCAAGCCCACTTCCAATATGCTTGATTTGGAGTACATGGTTCACTCCAAATGCATAAGGGAGAAAAACAATGCATGTGAATGTATCTTTGGTGAAGTTAGGGTTCGAGAGAAAGCAAGGAAGATACAAAGAGTAGAATTGCCAAGTGGAGGTCCCTCACAAGTTGAAGAAAGAGGTCGAATAGATCAAAGAACCTAAACCTCTTCTCAAGCTCAACCATCCTCCAAAATTGAGAAAATGTTTAGCAAAATAATGAAAAAACTAAGCCTTTTGGATCATGTGCATGGAGATATTATTGAAATGCAACACCAAATGGGCATTGAACCATGTTATTTGGAGGATTAGGAGGAGAGTGAGGAAGAGCAAGAGCAAGAGGGATCCTAGATTAGGGCCTTAGGATTTCTCTTCTTTTATTTTCAATTTCTTTTTAATTCCTTTGTTTGATTTACATCTTTTCATGCATTCATTTCTTTTTGGCACTCATTTGGTGATCAAACATGTATTTATCCTTTAATGAATGCAAATTTATCTTTATTTAATTAATTCACTTAATTTCTATTTCCCTTATCTTTTAGTGCTCATTATTTATTTGCTTAAAGTATGCTCAAGTGCTTAAAGTATGGTTCAATGCTTAAATCTCACATTCAATCCATTGTATCTTAAAACCCTCTTTTTGATCTTGCCAAAAGAGGAGACAATATATGAATTTGTATAATGCTTGTACAAATTCATATATTTTACAATATATGAATTTGTACAATATATGAATTTATATAATGCTTCAATTTTTTTGGTCTTGGACTTATAACTTCATTTGTTTAAGAACAACAAATGGTATGAGTTTTTTAAAGAGCATTGATTGAGGGGAAGCTATATGATTTTTAATTGCTTAATTTTATTTCAAATTCAATTTAATTGTCAAAATAAAAAATGGGGAGATTGTTGACCTAAATTGGGTTCTCAATTTAATCAATCTCGATTTTGATCTTGACAATCAAATTGAATTGTTCTAATGGTTGTATTCAGTGTTTATTTTGTAGGAAAAATACTTAGAAAAGGTTGTAAATCAAGAAACTTGTAAATTCTCTAAGTATTGAAACAGACCTGTAAGTTGTGACCGCAACTTAAAGATCGCACTCGCAATCAGCAAGTCATGACTGCAACACAGTTTGTCGCGACCGCGAATTAATTAAAGGCATAAATTGATAAAGGTCCAGTACAGTTCGCGGTCTCCTTCGTGACGGTAATCCTGAACGCGAAAGGTAAATCGTGACCGCAACTAAGCTGTAGCAACCGTGATATTCATAAAGCAGGTAGCCATTTCAATAGATACATAAGCAGTCAATGAAAACCTGTCACGTGTCACTAGCCATTTGAGACATTTAAATATCATGACTGCGATTCATCAGTCTCGACCGCGAAATGTACATCGGGACCGCGATTAAGGCTTTGCGACCGTGATTCAACTCTGATAATGCATTAAATACAGATTTTCTAGCTGTTAGGGAGAGATTTGGCCATGACCCATTTGTAATGGCTCTTTGGTGGTGGGAAGCTATAAATACTCTCTCTAAAGGCCTTAAATGATATACAACAACCTCCCTAAGTGGCCGAACTCTTGCAATTTGATTTCTTGAGTCTTAAAGTCTCTATTTCATACTTTGTATTTGTTGGTGAACTTTGAATGCTCTAAGGGTTGTATGTTAGCCTTAAACACTTTATTTGGTTGGGGAGTGAGCCTTAGAAAACTCTTGTTAGGTTTGAGTATGAGCCTAGTCAAAATACTTGTAAGGTTTAGTGTAAGCCAAAATAGTAAGTTGGGAGTGAACTTGTGAAAACTCCATTGTATTGTATAGCTATAGTGGAAATACCCAATTGAGAATTGGGGAGTGGACGTAGGGTTTGTTATACTCGAACCACTACAAATCTTTGTGTTCTCTCTTCTTTCCTAATATCATACTTTAAATTTTTTATTTCCCACAAATTCAACCCCCCCCTTATTAGTGCATAAGGGACAACAACGCGTCCACACAAGGGATGCGTGGGGCTTCATGCGTCCCTTGCTTAGCAAGGATGCAAAATTTTAGCTTTAGTCCCTTTAAGGACCAAAATGTAATTTTCCTTACCCTTAGGGACCAAAAGTGAAAATTTTTTGAAATTCATTTTAAACCCCCAAATTTCAAGGATTTAATACATTAAAAAAAAAACTCCAATTGAACTCCAAATCAAACCATTTTCTAAATTATTTTCAATTAAGTCCAAAAATCTTTTCAATTTAACCCAAAAATCGAATTGTGAACCAACCTCCAAGTAAAAGCAAATTGTTTCTCATTATCGGGCTCCAGTGTAAAAAATTAAGCGTTCATAATATTTTTCTATTGATTATTGCGATATTTATACAACTTTAATATACAAGAGAAATATGATTTATGTTCACAACAAAAAACCAAATTAAAATAAGTTTATGTTATGAAAAATATCTCACACAACAAATAATATAATGATTGGGAATTCAAAGTTTAACATGGTTCGACGTAAACCTACTTTACCAAACAAATTTACTAATAAATCAACAAATAAAACCACTAATTAATTAAAAACTTACAAAATAACTTCTCACAGTTTTATACAAAGGCACTATATCCATACACTTTATATCACACCATACTATCTTGGATTAACATTAAGCCTCTACTACAATCTCTACTATTAATCAACCTCACTATTATTATATCACCAAAACCTCACATGTATATAGGCTTCCAATCCAAATCTAAATTCAACTTGGATACTACTTTATTTATCTTAATCCAAACTCAACTTGGATACTAAATTAAATACAAAACTTCATTATTAAGCAAAATCCTTTTCCAACTAGGAATTTGAGACAAAATCCTAACAATCTCCATCTTGACTCAAATTCCATTAAATCTTCAATTCTTCAACTCAATCTTTGAATTGCACCCTTTTTGTAGATGTCATCACAAACACACCTTTATTCTTCAATTCATTGCAAGCTCCATCATACGCTACACCATCAACAATTATGCTACTAACCAATTTGTAAAGATTTCTTCTTCCAAGCTTTTCACCCTTCATAATCACAATAGCACATCGACTAACTCTTATAACTTCATTTCTCAAAAAACATCCATAACCCAATGAATCCAACTTATCCAAGAAAATTAAATTTCTCTTAAACTTAGGAACATACCTCACATCACCAAGTGTTTTGAAACTTTCATCATGCATCTCAATTTTCACTCTACCAATACATTAAATCTCCACCTTCTCATCATTGGCTAGTTTCACATATTCATCTTTGCAATCTTCAATTTTATCAAACCATTTCTTCTTTGAGCAAATATGGAAAAGGCAAGCGGAATCCATCATCCACTTATCACATAATGGATCCTTTGCCTTTCTCTTTTCATCAACCACATCAATAGTAAGCATATCAGTCTCAAAAATACCATCATCTCTAATTGCAAAATTTGCAAAACCTTTCTCTTCAACTACAACATTTACAGATTTGCCATGACTATTTTTGAATTGATTGAATTCTGCAAGATCTTTTTTCATCTTCCTACAATTGTACTGGATGTGCGCTTTCTCATTACAATAATAGCATTCTTTATCAACACAGTCTACTTGTGGTCTCGAACTTGAGTTTGATCTACTATTTCTTCCATATCTTCCTCTTGAATTACTTATACCACGACTAAAACTCACAATAAAAACTCCATCATCATTACTACTTTTCGGCTCCTTCAATTTCTCATGTTCTAAAATAGCAGCAGTAACTTCCTCCACCGTCACTAACTTCTTTTCAACTATTATTGCTATTACTAAACTTCATAGGACTATGGGAGAGAGGCCAAAAGGATTATTGGCTCATCTTCAATCTTTTCACTCAAATTAGCCAATTGAGTAATTAACCTTTTAAAGGTATTAAGATTGTCCCGAACGTTGATACTTTCATCCATCTTCAATCCATACAATTCTTTCTTCAAATATAGCTGGTTAATGAGTTACTTTTCCATATATAGATCTTCCAATTTCTTCCACAAATTAGTTGGAGAGGTCTCATCCAAGACATCATACTTCACATTAGGAGCTAAGGCCAATCGAATTGTACTTATAGCTTTTTGTTGTAAATCCTCCCACTCTTCATCTTTAATTTTTGATGGCTTCTCATATTTTAAAACTTTAATTAATCCTTTTTGTACAAGGATATCCTTCACAGTACTCTGCCACAAAATAAAATTATTTTTCCCATCAAATAGCTCCACCTCGAACTTTGACCACATCATTCCCACAATTTTTGACATCTCGAACCAACGACTCTGATACCACTTGTTATGAAAAAATACCTCACACAATAAATAATATAATGATCGGAAACTCAAAGCTTAACGTGGTTCGGTGTAAGCCTACTCCACCAAACAAATTCATTAATAAATCAACATACAACCACTAATTAATTAAACACTCACAAAATAACTTCTCACAATTTTATACAAAGGCACTCTACCCATGTACTTTATATCACATCACACTATCTTGGATTAACACTAAGCCTCTACTACAATCTCTACTATTAATCAACCTCACTACTATTATATGACCAAAAACTCACATGTATATAGGCTTCTAATCCAAATCTAAATTCAACTTGGATACTAAATTAAATACAAAACTTCATTATTAAGAAAAATCTTTTTTCAACTAGGAATTTGAGACAAAATCCTAACAGTTTACATATGTAGATAGATAGTAACAACTAAGATGAGATAAGAAGAGATGGGTGAGTATAATCCTTATCACCCCCGTAAGTTGTGCAGGCGAAGAATAAACCATCTACTTGTCTCAAAGAAGACCAAATCGTATCTTAGTAATGGCTTTAGTCAATACATCAACAACTTGATCTTTAGAAGACAAATATAGAGCCCAAAGTTCCTTATATGCAACCTTTTCTCTAACAAAGTGAAAATCAATTTCCAAGTGTTTAGACCAAGAATGAAAAATTGGATTCTCTGTTAGCACTCAGGTTATCACACCAAAGAGTTGGAACATTGGAATTGTAAAGACTAATTTCCTTTAGTAAAATTTGAAGCCATGTGATTTCCAATGTTGTAGTTGCTAGAGCTCTATGTTCTGCTTCAGTTGAAGAACGAGAAACTGTGCGTTGTTTACGCAAGCTCCAAGATACTAGATTATTGCCTACTAAAACTGCATAACTTGTAGTAGAGATTCTGTCATCCATAGACCCCTTAAATTAGAACAAATAAGATCATAAGGTCTAGTAGCCTAAAAAGTATATTTTAGAAAAGATAACCTAGATATCTTACTAGTACTACAAGTTGTACATAAATTAGAATTATTTTTATTAGAGGCAACAATGTAATTATTCATAACAGCATATTGCATTGTCTTGAACAAGGCATGTCCTAGATGAGTGTGCCATGTAAAAAGAGTTGTCAAGCAAACTTTAATAGAATTGAAAACAATCGACAACTTTGACAATGGCGAAGTATACAACCCTTAATCATTATGGCCTTTGTAAAGTACCGTCCTCAACTTGATGTCTTTTATCAAAAATTAATCAAGAAATAACTCAATTAAAACATCATTAGTTTGGGCAAAAGAACACAAATAACAAATTTTGAGAGACGGTGCATGTGAAATATCTTTTAATTTGGAAGAACAATTACTAACAATAAAGGAACTCGAACCAATACATGAAACAAAAAAGGAATAACCATTACCAATAGTGACTTTTTTAAGGCTAGAATATTCTGAATAAATAGTAAGGTTATCCATGCATGCAATGTGATGATGTTTTATTCTTGAATCAACTACCCATTGCTATGAATTATTACGGGTGAAGGCTATAGGTGGGATTGTGGTCTATTGACTAGTGTTTGGTAGAGATTTTTTAAAAGTAATTGTTGTATTCTATATTAGTGCCTAATTATTAAGGCTTCATATTTCTTTCCTTCTATATTTATGATAGGTTTTTGTTTTAAGGTTAATATGTTTATAAATATGTTATTGTAAAGAATGAAATATATGAAAAAAAATAAATAATTTTTTTTCCCAACAACATGGTATTAGAACTTTTGCTGACTACAAGAGCTATATTTTTTATCACTTGACAATAGGGTTATCTTATAAGCTGCCTTCTAACAACCGTTAGTAGTTTACTCCTACTAAGGAAGTTTATGAGTTTACTCTTGCCAATGAAGTTTAGTTGTCGTAATTTATTATGTAGCATGACTGGTTGATGAGTGAAAAGTTTATCTGTTTTCCTGCATTCCTTCAAATCATGGTTGATAGGGAAAAAAAACCGCTGCTAAGAACAAGATTGGTTTAATTGGTGAGAATCCCTCATTGAAAATTAGTCCCGTAAAGCTAGATGGAACTAATTATCTTGCCTGGTCAAGTTCTTATTAATTATTCATCCAAGCTAGAGGTATGAAATGTTATGTTACTGGGAATAATCCTAAACTAGAGATCACCAATCCCACATACAACAAGTGGAAATCTGAAAACTCCCTTGTTATGTCATGGCTCATTAATTCCATAAAATCTCAAATTCTCTAAGGTTATCTATTACTAAATAATGCTTCTAAGATTTGAAATGCAGCACCTCAAACATATTCTCAAGTGGGCAATGATGCACAAATTTATGGATTGCAAAATAAGGTGCATGAGATAAAATAAGGTGAAATGACTATTGCTCGATATTTTGTTGAATTGAGTGGTTTATGGTAGGAACTAGATTTATAGTAAGAACTAAGTACTACCAAGATTTTCAAGATGCATGTGCTGAAGATGCAACAAAATTCCATAAATTGGTAGAAAAGGAGTGCATATAGGCTAAAAGGCCAAATTGCCACTATAGTTTTGAGAAATATTTAATTGTATCATTCAGATACTTTTTAACTAAAATTAATCCATGAAGTTTTATTTTTGATCAATCGAGTCCTAATTTTATTAAAAATATTAAAAAATTAATTTTCATAATTTTTAAAAATAATAAATAATTTATATTTTTAAATAATAAAATATAGTTAATAAATTTATAATGAACAAACAAAATTAAAAAAGAAAAAGAAAACCTAGAAAATTAAAAACGCAATCATCGGCTAGGATGTAGCATGGGTGAAGTTATGCTAAACATACAATCTTCGCCTAGTATAACAAAAGGAAGTGAATTTTATTATTTTGCTGCATATATATTTTGAGCAAAAGACAAAAAGAGAAGTTTATGTCATTATGTTAACTCCAGAGGAAAAATTAGGATGACTAAAGTTTCAATATGATATGGTTAAAGGCAATAGGCCTACCAATTGAAGAACACATTTGTTGTTATGTACCTTGGAGTGTTGACATTTTGCACTATTTTTGTGTTTTTGTGTTATCTTGAATTTGAATGTTTGTAATTGTTTTATCTTGTGTTGAACAACTTTATTTTTTTTCTTTTTTTATGGTAATTATACTATAATAGATGATAATAGATGTTTTAGGTGATGAGGAGGAAGATGACTTTTTGCAAATTGTGGCTTGTGCAACAGTGCAATTGGAATGTATTATGAATCATATATACATAAAATCCCTTGTATGATTTCATATAGTACTAGAATGAAATAGTTGAATGATATAATGGAGGGTCATGAAAAGCAATGTTTGACTACGTTTAGAATGAAGAAAGATGCACTTCAACTATTATGCAAAGATTTAAAAACAAAACATAATTTGAAGCCTTCAAGAAATATGTCAATTGTTGAGAAATTGTGTATTTGTTTAAACATTTTAGCTTAAGGTGCATCAAATAGACACGCTCAAGAACATTTTCAACATTCCGGAGAAACTATAAGTAGAAATTTTAGAGAAGTGTTAGATGCAATATGTTCACTTGCAAGAGATTTGATAAAACCAGAAGATCCTGAATTTTGTAACATTGCACTAAAGATTTTATATGATCATAGATACATGCCCTACTTCAAGGTAAAATTTTTGTTTGCTTTATTTTAATATTTACATGCATGTTGAGTGATTTTATATTATTCATCAATGGTTGATGTTTATTCTAGGACTGTATTGGAGCAATTGATGGTACTCATGTTGCTGCACATGTAAGTTCAAATTATCAAGTACGATTTATTGGTAGAAAAGGCATACCAACACAAAAATATCATGGCTACATGTAGTTTCAATATGCAATTTACTTTTGTATTAGTAGGCTAGGAGGGCACAACACATGACACACGTATTTTCTTGCAAGCAATTAACAAAGGAAATTTAAATTTTTCAAAGCCACTACGGGTAATTTTTGTAATTATTTTGAACTATATGCATTATTATACTTATGATAGGCATGTTGTTAGATGATCTAGATATAAAATTTTTATTATCTTTTTTAAATTGCAGGAAAATATTATTTAGTAGATACTGGTTATCCGCAAATGAGTGGATTTCTTAAACCTTACAAAGGTGCAAGGTATCATCTTCCATAATTTAGGCGTGGTGAACCAATAAGAGGGCACGAAGAAATTTTTAATAGTGCACATTCATCACTTAGAAGCTGTATTAAGAGAACTTTGGGGGTATGGAAGCAAAGAAGGAAAATATTAAGAGATATGCCTTCATATCTATTTGCAACTCAAAGGGACATTATTATTGCATCAATGACACTACATAATTTTATTCGAAGATATTCAACAAATGATCCAGCTTTTACAAGGTTTGATAAAGCTCCTAATTTTATGCCACTCGATATATTTGAAGATATTGTAAATGATTCTTCATCTCAAGATAGATCTTCTACTAGTAGGAGGACATAAATGGATATCATTCGTGATCAAATTGCTTCTAGTTTGACAGCACAAAGAAATCGCCATTAAAATTGTACTGTAATATTATATGAAAGATATTAAATTTTTGTGTCACATCCCGATTTCGAGGTGCGACGATCCTAAGCATGGGTAAGCCTTCGACCACCGAAAACCTGTAGAACCTGTTAACCCTAACTAATTATCAAAAACCCGGTAGCATGCCCGCAAAACATACACATAAACCCAAATCACAAAACCAACAAAGTCAAATTACACTCCCAATATATTACCCTTATAGCCTCAACTTCACATATATAATCAAACTCTCTCATTTCATCAACAATTCAACATATAATTATCATAATTGCATATCTTAGTTAATCTACAAGCACAAAAAGATCACAAAACCACACTAATAACATTAAGTACCATAGAGCATCTAAAATTTATATATATTTACATACATACAGAAACTGTTGACTTAAATTGGATTTTCAATTTAGTTAATCTCTATTTTGATCATTGATAATCAAATTAAACAGTTCTAATATTTCATCTAAGTGTATTTTGATAAATAAAATGCCTTATGAAAGCTTGAAATTCAAGAACTTAGAAAAATCACTAAGTATTCTGTTGGACTCGTAATTCGCGCCTGCAACAAGCTCATTGCTCCCGCAAGATCAGTATTGCGACTGCAACCAAGTTGTCGCGACCGCAATACAACTATAAGCCTGATTTGTACATTTTACACAGAGAGGTTTGCAATCAGTGTAGTGACCGCAATTCTGAACACGAAAGGCAAATCGTGACTGCGACCGCGACATTTATAAGACTGAGAATAGTCTCAATGGTAACATCAGCAGCAAATGAAAATTTTTCACGTGGCACTAGACGTTGGACACATATGAATGTAGCGACCGCGAAATCCTTATAGCAACGGCAATATGCATATCGCGATCGTAATATAGTGATGGCGACCGCGACTCTTGTGTGACAGAGCATTTAATGCAGATATAGTGAAAGTCTCCTTCCAACTCTACCTCAAATGTCAATTCCAATAAAGAGAAGAAAAGTGAGGTAACTTGCTATAAATGTGGAAAACAAGGCCATATCAAACCGGAATGTCCCAAACTCAAAAAGAAGAAGAAGTGGGACAATGAGAAAAAGAAGAGCTTCAAGGCTACATGGGATGAGGACTCTTCCAATGATGAAGAAGAGGAAAAGGTTGCAAATCTATGCTTCATAGCCTTAAAAGACACTTTAAAAGAATTATGTTCTACTTCTCACTCTTGTGATGAATTAAATATTTATAGTGATGATGATATAGATGATGATGAGCTTTTAGAGACCATGGTTTTAAAATGTGAAAAATATTTTTCAAAAATGAAGTTTTACAAAGATAAACATTCAAAACTTAAGGAAGATTTTAAAGGCTTGGCAAAACTTGTTTTGAGTTTAAAAACATCCAATGCTACCCTTAAAAGTTCATTGGATGAGATATCTTCTAAAACTTCCTCACTTGAATCCTTATATAAAGAAAATAATTCTTTAAAATTAGAAGTTGAAGAATTGAGAAACTCTATTTCAAAATTTCATAAAGGAAGGAAGCTTTGGATACACTCATTGTATCTCAAATACCACCCCTTGTAAAATTTGACCTTGGCTTCAATAGTTCATCAACATCTACATCTTCATCTCCCTTGTTTGTTAAAGCCTTTACAACTCAAACTTCTAGTATAAAGGTTGTTCATAAGGAGGTAAAAGCACCCACAAAACCTTCAAATCCTAAAAAGATTGAGAAAGGTTCATATGACTTAAGAGGTAAGCCTCAAAGATTCAATCATGCATTTAAATACCAAAAGAAGAATGTTCAAAAACACCCACAACCACTACATTATTCATGCTCTTGTGTACATCATAATTGTGTTGCAAAAAGATCTCAATTTCACAATAATATGGCAAAGCACAAAAAGACTTACAAGTCAAAGCTGCCATTATTGTATGAAAGAATGCCACATTAACATATTTTGCTATATTAGGAAGGCTCAATTGAAACTTAAGGATCCTTCCAAGACTAACCTCAAATGACCTAAATATGTTTGGGTACCTAAGAAAAGATGAATTGACATTTCTTGTAGGTATGCCTCAAATCCACCACAAATGAAAGTGAATGGCATGTAGATAGTAGATGTTCAAGGCATATGATTGGAAATGCTAGCCTCTTCATCTCCTTGAAGAAAAGGCTTAGTGGTAATATCACATTTGGAAACAATGCCAAGGGTAAGGTAATTGGTATTGGATTTATTGGTAAGGAAGGTTGTTCCCTTATTGATGATGTTTATTTAGTTGATGGTTTAAAGCATAATTTATTAAGTGTAAGTCAATTATGTGACAAAGGTAATAGAGTCATCTTTGACTCCAAAGAATGTCTAGTCACTACCTTGGTATCACTACCTTGGTAGATGACAAAGTGATGTTCAAAGGAGAAAGAGATGGCAATACCTATATAATTAACTTATATAGTTTAGCTAATTA
This sequence comes from Vernicia montana, assembly GCA_949750685.1. NCBI lineage: Eukaryota > Viridiplantae > Streptophyta > Magnoliopsida > Malpighiales > Euphorbiaceae > Vernicia > Vernicia montana. Next base: position 18,818 of record CATKHJ010236525.1, read on the forward strand.
CAATTTCAAGTGTCTTGTGTCTATTAGCAATGAATCTTGGCTTTGGCGTAGAAGGCTTAGTCATGCAAGCATGGAGTCAATTTATAGTCTAAGTAAGGATGAGCTAGTTGATGGGCTTCCAAAGATCAAATATTCAAAAAACAAGACATGTGGACCATGCCAAATGGGGAAACAATACAAGTATTCCTTCAAATCAAAAAATGTAGTAAGTGCTTTTAGATATCTACAGCTTATTCATATGGACTTATTTGGACCTAGTAGAGTTGCTAGTTTTAGTGAAAAGCTTTATGCATATGTACTTGTTAATGATTACTCTAGATTTACTTGGGTAAGTTTCTTAACTCATAAGAGTGATGCTTTTGATGCCTTTAAAAGTTTTGCAAAGAAAGTTCAAAATAAAAAAAGGTTATTTGATTTCAAAAATTAGAAGTGATCATGAAAAAGAATTTGAAAATAAATCTTTTCAAAAATTGTTGCATTGAATTTGGTATTTCTCATAATTTTTCATCCCCTAGAACACCACAACAAAATGGTGTTGTAGAGAGGAAAAATAGAACATTAGTGGAGATGGCTAGAACAATGCTCAATGAGTATAGTCTTCTTACATACTTTTGGGCGGAAGCCGTTAACACTTCTTATTACATTACAAATCGTGTTTTTAAAAGATCAATTTTAAATAAAACATCTTATGAGTTATGGAATGGAAGAAAACCCAAAATTTCACATCTTAGTGTATTTGGTTGCAAGTGCTGTATATTGAATACCAAGGATAATCTTGAAAAATTTGCATCCAAAACGGATGATGGTATTTTTCTTGGCTATTCCGCCACTGGCAAAGCTTATAGAGTCCTTAATAAGAAATTTTTAGTAGTTGAAGAGTCTATGAATGTTGTTTTTGATGAATCTAGTAAGCTTGATCTTGGGAAAGGTAGTGTCCTTGATGATTTTGTAAGTGAATTTGAAAAGCTTGAAATTGAGGACAATTTAAGGGAAGAAATGGTGAATGAAGAGACTCAACAAGATGTTGAAACTCAACCTCAACAACAAGAAGATCACACTCAAAGACTCCCAAAAGAATTGAGCTACCCTAAGGATTACCCCAAAGATCTCATTATTGGAGAAACCTCAAATGGTGTAAGTACTATATCTCATTTTAAAGCTTTAGATAATAATCTTGCTTTTGTTTATCAAAATGAGCTAAGGACTATTGATGAGGCTCTTAAAGATGAGTATTGGGTGATTGCTATGCAAGAGAAACTCAACCAATTTGAGTGAAACAAAGTTTGGAAACTTGTCCCTAAACCAAAAATAATCCAATTATTAGATGTAAATGGGTGTATAGGAATAAGTTAGATGAGCATGGTTTCATCACTAGAAACAAAGCTAGATTGATTGCCAAAGGGTACAATCAAAAGAAAGGCATAGACTATGATGAAACTTATGCTCCGGCGGCAAGATTAGAAGCCATTAGAATTTTACTAGCATATGCATGTCACATGAATTTCAAATTATTTCAAATGAATGTGAAAAGTGCATTTCTAAATGGCTTTATTGAAGAGGAAGTTTATGTTGAACAACCTCCCGGTTTTAAGGATCATGAACTTCCAAATCATGTTTTTAAATTGACTAAGGCCTTGTATGGATTAAAACAAGCCCCTAGAGCTTGGTATGAAAGGATTAGTTCATTTTTATTGAAAAATGTTTTTGTAAAAGGAAAGGTTGATACTACTCTTTTTGTAAAAAAGCACAAGCATGACACACTCATTGTTCAAATTTATGTTGATGATATTATTTTTGGTGCTACTAATGAAACTCTTTGTGAGGAATTTGCTAAATGTATGACTAGGGAATTTGAGATGAGCATGATGGGAGAGCTCAAATTCTTCCTTAGACTTCAAATCAAGCAATGCAAAGATGAAATTTTCATCAACCAATCCAAGTACACCAAAGAATTATTGAAGAAATTTGGAATGGATGGTTGCAAAAGTAGCAAGACACCAATGAGCACATCAACTAAGCTTGATAAGGATGAAATGGGTAATAATGTAGATGAAAAGAAGTATAGAGGTATGATTGGCTCACATCTTTATCTTACTGCTTCTAGACTCGATATAATATATAGTGTATGCTTATATGCTAGATTTCAATCTTATCCTAAGGAGTCTCATTTAAATGGGGTCAAACAAATTTTAAAATATTTATGTAATACATTGCATTTAGGATTAGGATTATGGTATCCTAGAGATTCTTCATTTAGTATTATTGGTTATTCGGATGCGGATTATGCCAGTAGTCTCTTAGATAGAAAAAGTACTTTCGAAACTTGTCATTTTCTTGGTGAATGCTTAGTTTCTTGGTTTAACAAGAAACAAGTCTCGGTTGCCTTGTCCACCGCCGAAGCGGAATACGTGGCAGCGGGTTGTTGTTGCACTCAAGTTCTTTGGATGAAACAACAACTCAAGAACTATGGACAAACACTTGATCACATTCTCATCAAATGTGATAATACAAGTGTTATAAACCTTTCAAAGAATCCCATCCAACATTCTAGGAGAAAGCATATAGACATTAGATATCATTTTTTAAGAAATCATGTGCAAAATGGGGATGTTGTATTAAAATTTATTGATACAACTAACCAATTGGCTGATATTTTCACAAAACTCCTAAACGAAGAAAGATTGAACTTCATTAAGAGAGAGCTAGGGATGCTTGATGGAAGCTCCTTGTCTTAAAAATTTTTGTTTCTTTGCTTAACATAGCATTTTTCATGCATAATTTTAATTGTTTAAAGGTCTAATTACAATTCCCTTTCTTGAATGATCATATAAGTGCTTAATTTGATTAATTAAGTGTGATTATTTTTGTGCCTAAGAGAATCTATGTAATATATATGCATATTGAATGTTACATTAATGCATTCATATTGTTTTTGGTTATTCAAAATGATGATAATCAAATTGCATACATGATTCCCACAAAATTTTCTTTATTTTCTGAAAAACCTGTAAATCGCAGTCGCTATTGAAAATAGTGAACGCAACATTTATATTTCTTCAGTCCGTTGGAATGTTTTTAAATATCGTGGTCGCAACTCTTTCCTGGCGAATGCGAATCTCTATCTTTCAGTTACCGTTACTCAGTAAATATGAAAACCGCGGTCGTGACAAGCCTTTCGCGAACGTAATTTACCATTCTGCCTGAACAAAATATAGCCATTTTATAACAGCAAGATTTGCATTAAATGCAAAAATTAGCCTTTTTTGGCAGATTTTAGGCTTCAAATGCCTATAAAAATCCCTATTTTCAATCCACATACTATTCACCACTATTATAAAGATTTCCATTTCATTTTTACTTGTATTTTACTCACTTTCTCTCATTTCAATCTTTCTTTTCATCTTAATTTCTCTCTTATTTTCTTTATGGCTCCAAAGACTAAAGCTTCTAGGGCCTCCAAAGGAAAAGTACCTCAAACCTCCTAAGAACCCCCATCTTTGCAAATCATGCAAGGAGTTACTAGGGAAGAAAAACTTAATTAGACAAAACTTCAACCCAAGTTAGTCCTACCCAATAAAGTCCCAAACATTTTACATTTGAGAACCCTAGGAATTGAAGGAGACATTGTTCAATACTTAAACAATCTTCAATGGATGTCCTTTATCTTCCCTACCGAAGATGGCCATGAAAAATTGACCAAAGAGTTCCTTGCAACTCTTACTCTTGAAAAGAAAGCTTCAAATACTTATGGCCATTATGGAATTAGGTTTAAATTCTTTGGTCAAGAATATGGACTCAAGGTTGATGAAGTAGACGATGTGTTTAGATTTGAAAAGGTTGGGGCCTTTAATCTTAATGAGCAAGACATGGATTTTAATGAGTTTTGGAGGGAACTCTCAATTGAATCAAGGTATGACCCAAAAGCTTCTTTAGCCAAACACTTCAAAACCCTACATTTTTGGGTCCTACACCGAATCATCACCTTCTCCATAAATTCTAGAGGAGATGGAAATGAAAAATTCTCCCAAAAAGACCTATTCTTTCTATTTGGTCTTATCAAATCCAAATCCATTCACACCGCCCATTTTTTAATTGACCAATTTCTTCATCTAGCAAAGACATCCAATGATGTTATTTTTCTTTCCTCTCAAATAACAAGGACTGCAAATCATATTGGTACCCTCTCTTTGCCCAGCAAAGCCATTCTCCAAACCATTCTCTCACCCACCTCCAATATGTTGGATATTGAATATATGATTCACTCTAAATGCATTAGAGAAAGGAATAATGCATATGAGTATATCTTTAGAAAAGTTAGGGTGCTAAAGAAATCTAGAAAGAGATCTAGAGTAGCAATCCCTAGTGGAGAACCCTCACAAGTAGAGGAAAGGCCTTCTAAAGGACAAAGAACTCAAACTTCTCCTAGAGTTCCCTCTTCCTCTAGAGTTGAAAAAATGTTCTCCAACATCATGAAAAGACTCTCCCTCCTTGATCACATGCATGGAGACATTATAGATATGCAAAACAAGATGGGCATTCCACCATGTGATTTGAAGGAATAGGAGTTTAGTGATGAAGAGATACAAAAGGAAAAAGTTCAAGGAGAAGAACCCTAGACTTTGGGCCATAGAACTCCTTATCTTTTAATCTTCTTTTATTTTATGAGCATCTTGTACTTCATTTTTTTATTATTCTTAATTTAATTTAAATGAAATTTCTTTTAATTTGAATTACTTGATGCATTTCCAATTTATGCTTTCTTATTTTCCTTAATTATCCTCTTATGATTCATATTTAGTTTTTCCTTCATTTATCTTCCCTTAATTATCTTTGTGATAATTAATATTCATACTTTCTTTTATCTTTTGTTCCCTTTTAAATAATTTAACTTAGTCATTATCTATTTGCCTTTAACTCTCTCTTTTTGATCTTGCCAAAGGGGGAGAAGTATAATGAATTTGATATGTTATTTGACTAAGGGGGAGCAAAAACAAATTTATTTGATTAAGAAGGAGAAAATAAAATTTTCCTTATAAATTTTAATGGATCATTTTTTAAGGGGGATCCTTATATTTCATTCACTTTATGTTATGTTTATCTCAAATTCAATTTAATTGTCAAAATAAAAAAGGGGGAGATTATTGACCTAAATTGGATTTTCAATTTAGTCAATATCTATTTTGATCATTGACAATCAAATTGAATAGTTCTAATATTTCATCTAAGTGTATTTTGACAGATAAAATACCTTAGGAAAGCTTGGAATTCAAGAACTTAGAAAAATCACTAAGTATTATGTTAGACTCGTAATTCGCGCCCACAACAAGCTCATTGTGCCCGCAAGATCAGTATCGCAATCGCAACCAAGTTGTCGCGACCGCAATATAACTATAAGCCTGATTTGTACATTTTACACAGAGAGGTTAGCGATCAATGTAGCAACCGCAATTCTGAACGTGAAAGGAAAATCGCAACCGCGAGCTACCTGTTGCGACCGCAACATTCAGAAGACTAAGAAGAGTCTCAACGGTAACATCAGCAGCGAGCAAAAATCTGCCACGTGGCACTAGCCGTTGGACACATATGAATGTAGCGACCGTGAAATCCTTGTAGCGACCGCAATATGCATATCGCAATCGCAATATAGTGATGGCGACCGCGACTCTTGTCTGATAGAACATTTAATGCATATTTTCTAGCTATTGAAGAGAGATTTGGTTCAAGTTATTTGTAACAGCTCTTTTGATAGATGGAAACTATAAATACCCCATCAAGAGACTTCAAAACATACCAACTACTCATTCAACAACCAAACTCTTGCAAAGTTAATTCTCAAGCTTTCAATTTTCATTTAACACCTTATGTGTTTGTTGTAAGAGCATTCATTGCTCAAAAGTTTAGTGTTAGCCATTAAACACTATCTAGGTTGGGGAGTCATCCTTTGTAAAAACTCTTGTTGGGTTTGAGTGTTAGCTTTAGTGAAAACACTTGTGAGGTTTTGAGTGTGAGCCTATTGAAAACACATGTAAAAGTTTGGTGTGAGTTTAAACACTAAGTTGGGAGTGAACTTGTCAAAACTCCATTAATAGTGAAATACCCAATTGGTGATTGGGAAGTGGATGTAGGATTGGTTATAATCTGAACCACTATAAATTTCTTGTGTTCTTTCTATTTCTTCCTACCTCATTCAATTAAATTTTTTAATTACCCACAAATTCAACCCCCATTCTTGATGCACATTGGGCAACAGAAACATTCACAAATACTTATATTGTCCAAAACATTATTTTCCTCATTTACGCACAAGCTCCAAGTGAGGATAATTACTTGAGCTTTTAGGATCACTTCTAAGTTCTTGTAAAAAAAAAAAGGAGAGCAGGGTGAGTAAAACTCAGTGAGAATATACTATATAACCATACTTGCGGGCAAGGGAACAAATAGTCTCACAAGAATGGGAAGATAAATTCAGAATCATCAAGATAAAAACAAGGTGTTAAACAAACAATTTGTTTCATTAGTAAAGGAATCAATATTAAAAGGTCTAGTAGAGATCTATCCAATGAGAGAGGTGTTCTTGTCCTTTTACTCATTGTAAACACGTTCGTGGTAAGGGCTTATATTACAAAGCAATATCACGCCTAAACGGAAGGTGGGCCAGGCCATATGGCTAAGACAAGTAACTCCTCTTAGATGGAGTGCAGTGTGCACACAGTTCGATTTTTTCCAGACCGAAGGAAAGGGATCCCCACTTTTAGGGTTCATTTCATTAAACAATCTCTTAGAAGCAATAACATAAACAATTCTTAGGTCATAAGAGAAAGAAATACTTTAGCAATGTAATCAATGAGGTTTTTTTTTAAAGAATTTCAAGATATCGGAATACGATCAAGTTTAATTTCAATATCTATTAAGAAATAGGATTTAAGATAATGGCATTTCAAGGATTCCAATAAAATTTAGGGTTTCGAAGATAATGGAACAAAGCAATGCATAAGTATGATAATATAGTACACAGTCACCTCTACTTCCTTTAGCTTAAGCAATATGGATAATAATAATTCTTTTGGTCCTCCCCGTCCTGACTTTCCCCTACTTGTTGTCCTTCAGGTTCCTCTACATACAATGCAAATATACAATGAACTTAATTGCACTAAACATTTACATATCCAAATTTCATCTCATTTGGAATTCTACACAATTCTTTAATTTAATTACTCAATCTTTTAATTAAATCTATTTTATACTAATTTAAACAAAAGAACCAAATTAATTAATTTCCCTTAATTTCCTTTAATTGATCGAATTCAACTAAGCTACAAAATAAGGAATTTATATGGTTATTTCAAAGGACCCGAGATCACCATTTCTTTCAATTTAATAAATTTCTTATTTTATTCATTAACTTCTCAACTAACTTTATAATTTTCCAACTCAATTTATTCCAAATCTAATTGAGTCAATATCCTAAATTATATCAACTCCCTTTAGAATTTTTATCAATCCGAAGCTAAAGGCTCCCCTAAATCTAATTGTGCTAATCTTTTTATCAATTGCTCATGTACAAGTCTTATTAAATTCAAATCAAGCTTATTAAAACCAATAATTGAAACTAGGGAATTTATCATTTGAAAATCTAATTCCACCGAAGCAAGTTCTCCATATTATGTCCATAAATCCTCTAATTGTCTTTATTTTTATTCAATTAGGTTCCTAATAAGCTTATTGATATTAAAATTTGGAATTTTGGGAACTTCTTTTAATTTTACCTCATCACCTGAAGTTCCTAGTTGTCCCTAACTCAATTTGTATTCAATTTTTCTTCAATCATTCATATAATTTTTCAATTGATTCCAAGCTAAAATTATTAGAATGTGTAGAAATAATTATTGAAATTCCTTTCTAATCTCCCCTGTGAAACCGAAACCTTCAAGTCCCAAAAGTCGAAGTATTTCTTCTTTTTTGTTTAACAATTAACAACATTCATATTCTTATATCTAAAGGAAAAGCTGAATTTCTTACCTTCAAGAGTCTTTAATTTATTGTTTGAATTAAAACTTTGACTGAGAGTTCTTCCACTCCCTTCTCCTCCTACTCTTCTCGGTTTAGTTTAGGAAAATGAATTTTCAGCTGAAAGTTTCTTTTTGTATTGTCTTAAGTAAACTAAGTATTTTATATATCCATACACTTAATAACTATCCTTAGTTGGCATTTTGCATGGTTAACTATTCTAATAATAGGCCACGTCAAGCTTTTACTTACTTAATCATTTCCATGCTCCATTTCTTTATTGCATTTTTTCTTTTCTTTCAATCTTCACGGATTGCCATTATTTGGAAAATTTCAATTCACTCTTTCTTCTTTTCCCTTCAATTAAGTCCTTATTCCTTTCAATAAAATCTCAATCTTTTTAATTCTTCCAATTTCAATATTCCAAGGCTAATGACACTTATTTCTTTATTTAATTAGCTACTCACGCTTAATTAATAATCATATCTACATACTTAAATTTATTTATTCACTTCAATTTTATTCTAATTTCAAGGTACGCCCTATTAAATTAAGATTTTAGGTCTTAATCCAGGTTCCAATAAAATTTCTATTCTAAGATGTTACACTCTATCCCCCTTAAAGAAAATTTGCCCTTAAATTTTAAAACTACAACGTGTTAAACAATTCAAAGAGAAAATACAAAATCATAAAGAGAGGAGACTAGGGTTTCATTAATAATGCATAACAAAAAAGGAATACAAAAAGAATGAATTAACCTAAATATAAAGAGACTATATATAGGCTAAATCAAGGAAACTAAAAAGACTATTCTACCCTTAATAAACAATAAAATAAAATAACCCTATATTTCTTAACATTTTCCCTCAAACTCACGATGCGGCAGCTACAAGCATCGAGAGTTTGCCAACAAGAAAACAAAAACGAGAAATAGAATGTGACTTGGTAAAGAAATCTGCAATCTGCAAAGAAGAAGAAACAAAGGGAAAAGTAATGGTGCCATGCTTGAGATGATGACGAGTAAGGTGACAATCGATCTCAATGTGCTTAGTTCGTTCATGAAAGACCGAGTTGTGAGCAATCTGAATAGAACTCTTGTTGTCACAATACATAGGAATGGGATGAGAAAGAGAAACTCCCATATCTGCAAGTAACCAACGTAACCAAACAATTTCCTTAATAGTAGATGCCATAGCACGATATTCTGCTTCAGTGGAAGAATGAGAAACAACAGATTGTTTCTTGCTCTTCCAAGAAATGAGAGAATCGCCCAAAAAGATACAGAAACCAGTAACAGACTTGCGATCTGTGGGATCACTGCCATGATCAGCATCAGAGTATGCACGTAGCTCCAAGGAAGAGGTGGACGGAAGTAAAAGACTCTGAAAGACTGTATCCCGAAGATATCGCAAAATTCGAAGAACAGCTGCCCAAT